>OX596380.1:171346353-171637485 GCA_951394425.1 Tipula unca | reverse complement strand
AAACAATAAAAATAGGAAAATAAAAATTTTGCTTCGAAAAATTGAAAATGAGAAAAACCATTTCACAATCAAAACATAAACTAGAAAATAAACTAAAAAAAAATCTACTTTGAATTTGTTGTGTGTGTGTGTGTGTGTGTGTGTATCAGTATATATGACAAAATTTTGTTAAACTTATTTTTTATGAAATCTATGTGGATTATGTATTTTGTAATTCATCGATTCATTGCGCGCAATGAACACAAAATTTTGTGTGTAGGCTAAACCCTGAATAGTGAAAAATTAGAACAACAATTATAGATGCGAAATGGAAATTGTGCTTTAATTTTCATTATATATAAGATTTTGTGTGAAAGATGATGAAAGGTCGTGTAGGTGGACCAGAAAAAAACTTTTTGGTATAAATTATTGCATCACATTTCTATTGCTAGAATGTGTGCGGTATTGCCTACAGTTTTGCACGCTTAATATATTTTCAATTAGTGTTATGGTTTTTAGTTAATAATTGAATTTTTTAAGATGAAATATTCACCATCAGCTGGTACATCCACTTCGAAAATATATTTATTATGTGTGACATTAACATTAAAACTGGTGGGCCTGATGGAATTTTCCCGGTTGAATTATAGCACGGCTTTCCTATCATTCAGGAGCATTTGATATACCTTTTTCAGGCGTGTATTACTTTCTGCGCTGTTCTTAAATCCAGGAGCAGGAGAAGAGTAGTTTTATTCCGAAGACTGGCAAATCCGATTATACTGATCCCAAGTCCTATTAGTCTGTCTTCAACTTTTCTTAAAGCCTTGGAAATTATCGTCGCTCAGTAACATGCAACATGCTTATACAGAGTTGGTAAGTCCTGTGAAACTGCCCTACATGAACTTGAAACTAGGATTGAAAGATCCCTCTATAATGACGAGTTTCCTGTAGGTACTTTGCTCGAATTAATCACGCCATTATGAAATGGATTGAATTTATGCTTAAGACTCGCACTGTAGAGACTGAAGTGGATGGCGTCTGAGTCTCTGTCGAGGTTGCCAAGGACTGCTCGACTGGTTTTTGGTCATTGACGGATTACTGGTTAAGCAGCAGCAATCTGGCGTTAGTTCAAAGAGTTATGCTGGTGATCTTGTCTTAACAGTTTCAGGCAAACACCTGAATATCTTATCCTACTTAATGCCGCAGGCCTTAGATATTGTGGAGACACGGTGCATTGATAAGGGTCTACACGTCAAAACTTCTAAGGCAGATTTAATTGTCTTTACTAGGCGTAGCAACGTTCCATCTCTTTTTGGGAGACCCATTACCAGATGTAACCAAGTCAAGCACCTTGGTGTTATCTTAGATAGCAATCTTTCCGTTAAACTCGATCTTGATTTCAAACTACTAAAAGCTACTGCCATATTTTTTGGCAATGTAGAAGGGCTTTTTGAAAATCCTGGGTCTAACACCCAGGAGGTTGTTTTTCATTTATAAATCGCTGGTCTTACCGATATTATCTGACGCCTCTGTTGTGTGGTGGCCGGTTGTTAATCTAAAGGCTTTTACTGCTAAACTTATGTTATCGACTCCACTTCTTGCTATGGAGTCCATTCTTTCCTTGACCCAGGTACACACCTTTATTCGTGGCACTGCTTGTTCTGCATCGTTTCGCTTGAGGTGAATTGGGGCCTGGTATGTTCTCGATTCTATCGATGGGACCTAGACAAATCTTTGAAAATTACTCTTCATTTTTACCAGAAATCGATATGGTTAATGATCGATCACTACCTGAATACAACTTCTCCAACTTATTGACGGTGGTTTATCCATGGGTTTATCCAGGGTTTCCTCCAGATATTAGACGAGTCCATAGTTTTTTTTTCAGATTGCTCTCGTTCTACCCTCAGTGCTGGATTTGGTATCTACTGTCCAGTCTTGATTCGCTTTGCACGGTTTTCCAAGCGGAATTTATAGCGCTGACGTATAGTGTTATGGAGGGTTTGAACTTCGATGTTAAAAACAAAATCATTATTCTGTGTACTGATAACAAAGCTATGCTCAATTCACGGAAAAGGGATTTTTGGGACTGTCTCCAAACTTGTCAAGGCTTGCCTTGAAATGAAGTGTTATTAATCTTCTTTGCTCCAATAATACCGTTTCGGTAATGTGGGTGCCAGCACATTGTGACATCGAAGGGAACGAGATTGCGGGCTGTTTAGCAAAATTCGGTTCCCAACTATCTTATCTTTTAAGTTATAAAGATCTATACGCTTTGAAAGATATAAGACTACAGTGGCCTGCTACTTTCAGTTGTCGTATGGCGAAGAACTTCATAAGCGATTTCAATTTTAAATCTACTAATTATGCTCTATCTTCGAAAAAGAACCATATAAGAATCTTACGGATCATGGTCGATTTTAGGGGCATCTCTATCGAATGGGTTTATCTTAGTTTATGATGGCTGTCTTGAGGAGGGACTGTTTCAAAACAGATGAACAGATTCAAAAAACAATTGGACGGATTATTCCAGCACTAAATGCCACTAATAGGTGCACGGGAAATTGACCGGCGACCCTGGAATAACCAATCAAATACGCTACTTACTGTGCTAACGAGGGCGACTAAAAGGTTATGTCGGAGAAAGTATGCTGAAATATTGAAAAATGTAGATTAGAATTGGCCAAGTGATCGATTTCACTACAAATAGTTAATTCGATGTTGCCAAGATAAAACTAAAACTACTTCACAGCAAATTTAAGAAATATTTAAGTATTGGTTAAGTGTTTTCGTAATAGGTCTGGATGTGGAACTTTTTCAACCAATTGCTGAATGCCGAATTCACCAAAGCATTTGTATCTGTTTGTCATCAGTTTTTCCAACTATTTTGAAAATCAACAAATTGTGGTTTATTTAATTAATGTCAATGTATTTAATGTTTGATACATTTCAAGGTTAAGGCTTCTGTCAAGTGTTATTTGCATACTAGGTATGGTTGAATAACCGTTAAAATTTAACCATGAAGTTTCGTTTCCAGCACGGTGCCATTAAATTCTTATGTTGAGAATCTCTACTTAACAATGAGCTACATTTTTGTTCAATTAGAGAATTGGGAGGGTCTCAAGTCTCAACATAACATACATATTCTTGTACAATGGATTTTTTATTTATATATTAAGCAGCTAAACACAATCCGTTTTAGCTTCTAATATCTCACTCCCATACCGACCCAGCTGGCGGGACAATGGCTCCTGCGATGGGTATAAGGACGGATTTTTCAATTAACTATACTCACGCAACTGTTTCGAGGTGAAGATTATGTAACAGTTTCAAGAGTGAAATATTTAGGTGACATTGTGGAAAGTGGAGCGTTAGGTGACATTGTAGAAGAGACACAACGAACCACTTCCAAACCGAGCTCCGAAACAGTGGATAAAATTCCAAAGAGATATGGGAATCGTGTATGAATAAGGGAATCACGTAAGAATGTGTAAATGGCATGAAAAATAAAACCTTATAAATATTCCGACCAATTAAGCTCTGTGGAACTACTATTCTCAAACTATGAATCACGGCCCATACGACCGTTGTAGATTTTTGAATTATTTTGCTTTCAATTTAATTTTTTTTAATCAATATAATAAAAGTCAATGCAATCGGAAATTGGAAGATTGTAAAGCAATAGTCAATAGAGCTATCTGATGTGACTGTGCTGAGGGATTTATAATCACATCCGATGCATGCATTTGCCAGGAGATCGACACGGCCGACGCTGGGAAATCCACAGGAACGAGTAAAAATATTGGGAGGCACGGAGTACAAACTGATACTTATAAGATTAACATAATAGTATATGGTTCATGTTTAACCTATACTATTATTCATGTTTAACCTTTATCATACAAGGGCTGCCAAGGTACAGCTGTACTCGATCAGGTGAGGTTGCACTTGTAATCCAAGAACCTTGGCTGAACAATTATAGGATCTGTAACCTCAGAACGAAAGTGTATAAAATCATATCATCAAGTATATCTGAAAAAATCACATCCTGCATCCTTGGAAAATAAATTAAGGAGGTTGACAGTAGTTCAATTTGGCCTGGTTTCGACATATCTGAATCGAGACAAAGAAGTCCCACCTGGGAGGACCAGTTCTTGCAGAAAAGAAGAAAATCGGTGTGATACTCGGTTGTGATGCACACAATCAACATCGAAAATATGCAGTCTTTTATAGGCGGCTCCAAGCTAGGCGGCCAAGCAGGAGCTGGAGTCTTCTATTTGAGACATAATGTGGTATCCTCGATTAATATTGCGACAGGTTTCTCCACTCGGGTGTCACGGGGACAGCGGCTAAATAAGCGATTTAAGAAAGAGGCAGCCGCATTGGCGAATAAAAGGTTGACTATAACCCCTTCACATCTAGCGTATAGCAAGACAAGTTTGGCCAAAACTAGACTTGAATAACGCAATTACTTTAATCTCCCTATGTAAACGTGAATTAAGAACAGTCATGGGTATACTCACAGAGTGACAGGACATGGCCTATTTTGAGAACATGCCAGGAGACTAGATCTTAAAACAACGAAACGAAGTTGAATGGACGATGAGGAATGAATGGATGTCCGGCATTAACACAAACGAGGCTCAAACATATATAGTTAGATACATATAAGAGATATTTTACGTTTCACTAAGAGTGAAAGGTAAATAAGATCCTGTGGAATCAGAATGGAGCATTGTCGGTCTAAGTCTACCGAAGCAGGCACACAATTAACCGAAGAAACATTTTTTTATCATATCTTATCATGTATATGGATCTTCTTTGAACTATTTTTTAAATAAGAACCTTGCACAAACCTTGGTTGAGACCACATGATGCAAACCACAGCGTAATGAAATTAAAACAAATTTGCCAAGCGTCATGAGGATTTGAAGTTAATTTTAGATTTTTTATATCCACATAAAACTCAATCAAACAATATTTTATTGTTGGTCTATTTAAGAAAAACCAACCACTTGTGACAACTTTTTGGAATACACTAACAAAATCACATACAAAAAGTTATTTATAGAAAATTGGAAATTTATGAATTTTTTATAAAAGCTCTTATGTACGCATATATATGTACATATAAAGTCATCAATTTTTTTTTTTTTTTTTTTTCGACTCATGCTGTTGAGTATACAAAAGTCTAGATTTAATTGGAAAAGCAACTACAACAAAATGTGTATTGTTATGAATAAATCAGATTTTTTTTGTATTGTACTTGTATTGTATTGTATTGTATTGTTGTGGCAAATTGAATCAAACTTCTGGGCCCTAAAATCATGATTGTTCATAGCAGACGGGCGCGGAAATAAATTCAAAGAGGACACAAATTAAATTATTTGGTAGATGCGCACGTCATAAACTATTATTAATTCAATATCAGTATACATAAACATATTGACTTAACCGACATTGATTATAAATAAAACACATCAATACTATAGTACCCAACATACAAATGTAATTTATTGTTATAAATTACAACAAAAAAAAAAAATTTAATAATTTTCCAATACAAGGTACAGTACTCGTGTTGAATTGTGTATACGCGTATAAATCCCATATGGAAAATAGAATAAATATTTTCATTCATTTTCCACAGTGTTTTTCATTTAATTCGTTCGTATATTTACTTTTAAAATTCGCTGGGGACCAACAGAAAGAAAAACAATTTTCTTCTGGTTCGATGGTATTTTGTATAATAAAATTGAATGAATGTACACACACACAAACACTGACAGACACGTATTATGAATAGTATATATAAAATGTCTGGATATGGCAAGTATTCAAAGTGTAATTACTTATTATGAATTATACTTAAGTTGAATGGACTATAATAAGCGAGTAGGGAGTTGCAACTTTGTATTAAAAATATTTATTTCTATAATATTACAACAGTGTTTAATTCTAAGATTATTTTAAATAAATGGATAATCAAGAAATGGCGTGTATTGCTATTATTGTAGCATATGTGCGGAAAAAAACCGGCGATGCAGTATGTGATTTAAAAAAAAATTAGGATGAGCAAAGTAGGTATACTACTTGCTGCGATTAGTTGAACCATTTCTTAAGAGGCAGGACACACATATGCGACAAAGTTTACCCGTTAATAATCGGTTTGTACTAACCCTGCGGTATTTAGCCACCGGTAGAAGCTTTGAAGACTAAAAAATTTTCGGCGGTTATGTCTCCTGCGTCAATAAGCAAGGCTATAATTGAAACGTGTGAGGTTCTTAAATACGTCTTACAAGATTATATTAAAGTAAGTTTTTGCGGGAATTTCAAATACGTCATATAGTTTTTAGTTTCCCACAACTCCTCCAGATTGGGTGGATATTTCGCACGATTTTACTAATATTAATTTTGTTTTATAACTCATTGGGGGCCATCGATGGTAGTAAACACGTAGCCATTCAAAACCCAAAGAATTCAGGCTCACTTTTCATAAACAATTTTGCTACCTTTATTTCGCCACGACCACAATAGTGACAAACAAAAAGGTGCAACATACTCGTAGTCCAAAAAGACAATATATCACAAATGCATCAAAAATTACTTTACCAGGTAATTTAATATCAAGTGAACTAAAAATTATCGTTAATGAACTTAGTGCGTTAAATAATGAAAGTGCATCGGTAACAGATGATAATAAAATAAACAGTAATGTAGGTCAGTGTTTAGTGCAAACAGGGCTGGACAGGTATATTACTGTCAGCTCAAAGCGAAGGAGAAGCCCTAGATCAGCGACTAGTGCGAACGTGTATAAACTCACCACGCTAGGTAGCCTTGAATTAACTCGTAGCAACCGTTATTCTTGTTTGGTTGTTGAAGACCCAGAGAAACCGTCACCAATCTATTTGAGGGAAGAATCAAAAAGAGAGCTCGCAAAAATAATCGAGTCCATTACTAATGGAAAATTTTATATCTCCGTGATAAAAAGAGGAAATATAAAAGCAACAAAAATTCAACTGCTGAATATTGACGAATACAGAGCGTTAGTTAAACATTTCGTCGAAGTTGGTAAACATTACTACACTTACCATCTAAAAAACCAAAAAGGATTGGTCGTCGTGTTAAACGATATAGAGGCCTATGTGGATGCAAATGAAATACGAGCCGCTCTCGCTGAAAAAGGAATTCAATGCAAATAAATTACCAACATTATTAACCGTGAGAAGTTGCCTCAGCCATTTGTTCCGTCTGGAATTAGAACCAGATAATAAAAACATCAAAGAGAAACATGCAATATTTAACTTAAAATATCTACTGCATAGAAGAATTATCGTTATGAGGAACCCAGAAAAAGAACTGGACCGGTACAGTGTATTAAGTGCCAAAAGAATGGACACACTAAAGCATATTGCACTTTAAGCGATGTTTGTGTTATCTGTGGTGAACTCCATAACTCAAATGCATGCATAAAAGAAAAAACGGAAGTATCAGTGAAAAAATGCAGCAACTGTGGCGGAAATCACACTGCAAATTATAGAGGTTGTCCCATTTACCTAGAATTGAAAAGAAGAATCAATCCATGACAGCGAGCAGAGCAACGAATGCATAATCTTCATTCTTCAACTAGAAGTTTCATAACATAACGCACAAAATAACCAACCAAAAGCAACTGTTAACAGTAGTGTGCTTCCAGAGGTTTCTTATGCAAGTATCCTTAAGGATACCACTCCTAAAGTGCAAGCAAGCAAGCGAAGAAGGAAACATCGCAGCAGCTTTAAGCAAGTTAACATTAGACATCAATTAACATTAGATTTCAACGCCAAACACACCCAATGCGGTACCAGATTAACATCGCCGAAAGGCAAACAACTTTATGAAACTATAAAATAACAGTCCCTGGATTACTTATCTACCGGTCACCCAACGTACTAGCCCACAGACAAAAAGAAAGTTCCTGATTTAATTGACTTTTGTGTAACTAAACGCATTCCACGAACATATGCTAATGCCTTCGATTGCTATGATCTATCTTCTGATCACTCACCTGTAATTGTACGAGTAACCACCGGTGTCCTAAGAATAGACACGCCAAAATGGCTTACAAACAAGCAAACTAATTGGGATCAATATAAAAGGCTAGTCGAACAAAATTGTGTACTGAATATCCCTCTTATCACACCAGCAGATATTGATGCGGTAAAAGAAAATCTAAAAGATAACCTGTCATTATCATCTGAAAAGGCTACACCTGTCTTAAATAGTACAGAAAAAGTTAATAAACTGTCACATTATATACAGTAACTAATATAGGAAAAGCGGAAAATTCGCCGCCGATGGCAAAAAACAAAATCACCGTTGTTGAAATGGAAATTAAATCGAGCTATTAAGACTCTAAGATTTGCATTGCGGGATGAAGAAAACCAGAGCGTAGAATTATTTAAAAGAACTCTCGGCAACCGAGAGGAGAGATTATTATTTTGGGAAGGCAAGAAAAAATGTAAAAAGGCCAACAAACTCGAATCTCCCGATTAGACTACCAACTGGAAATTGGCCGAGAAGCGATGAAGAAAAAGCCAATGTTTTTGCTGCTCATCTAACAACAGTATTCGCACCATACGAAGAAACTAATAACTTCGTACTACCCGTCCAAATGGATGATCGTTTGTCCTTCAAACCAATAAAATATAATCGGAAGAAAGTTAAGAATACAATAAATTTGTATAAGTCCTGAAAAGGCACCAGGGCATGATCTTATTACTGGCAAAATAATAAGGGAATTACCAGACAAATACATAAAACTAATAACATTCATATTCAACGTAATCATGCGGACTGGGTGATACATAAACCTGAAAAAAATGAAACTCAGATTTCTTCATATCGTCCAATAAGCATAAAAAAATCTCAAAGCTATTTGAAAAAATGCTACTAACGAAATTGAAACCAGTATTAGAAGAACGGCATATTTATCCAGACCATCAATTTGGGTTCCGAAACCAACATGGTACTGCAGAAGAAGTATACACAGAATTGTAAGTGCCTTCAAAAATATCTTCAAGGAAAATAAATATTGTTCTGCTGCCTTCCTGGACATTGCCCAAGCCTTTGATAAAGTTGAGCATGATGGGCTAATAAATTTCACTCAGTTCTGGGAAACTATCTCCTTCAAAGGCAGTACATGGTTAAACAAAATAATGCAACTACTTGTTTAAATGATATCAACGCAGGTGTTCCATAAGGCAGCGTTCTAGGTCCAATATTATACCTGCTGTACACAGCTGACTAACCTGTAATCAACAAGGTAGTCATATCAATCTTTGCCGATGATACGGCCGTCCTGGTGTCACACAGTAATCCCGAAACTGCCTCAAAGGAATTACAGAATCATCTAAACAAAATCGAGAACGGGCCGAAGACATGGCGCATAACAGTGAACGAAAATAAATCAACTCACGTCTCATTCACGCTAAACAAACGCACTTGCCCACCAGTGCAATGGTGTGTTACTACTTACACAACTTTCTAGCAAAAGGAAATAACAAAGCGTAGTTTGCAATTAGTCTTGGAGGTTGTTCTTTACAAATAGGTGGTACTGGTTGAGATGCTCCTGTACTGCTGTTCAAAGATGGTGATGTTACTGCCCAGTTCCTACCGTCATAATTACTCTTTATCGAATCTCTATGTAGACTGCCAAGGCTTGCCTCAAAGAAGATATCATTTATGCCTTTCTCAACGAAGAAAGGCCTTTCTCTTCCAAGGTCAGAAGTTTTTTTCCCCAAGCCTTACAAAATGTAGGAATATTTTCGGTTTCTGATTTTCTGTTATCCAGAAACTGGCAAGCTTTCTGAAGAAGCTCATTATGTGTAGCCGTTTGTGTAGTTCGCTGCTTGTGCCGCTGTGATTTTGGTGTTGATGCTGCCATAATCGATGAACGGGATGCGGAAGGCACTTGTATTAGTGATCGTTCCCTGTTGCCGGTATTGTCACTTCGACTAGACAAAAAAATTATTAATTTGTAAATATAATTTCTTTATCGTTATTTTCTTTGTACTAAAGTACTTTACCTCGTTTATTTGCTGCACATTTTCATTTACATGCTGCTCAAATTTGTCCAAGAATTGGAGGGCATAAAATACATATGATATACCTCATCCGTTCCGCTCCCTGGTCGTTTCGATGACAATAATTTTTTGAGCTCTTTCCTATAATTAGTTCTGAGCCTATTAATTGTTCGCCTGACATCTGCGCTATTAGCTGTTGGCTTTATATTTTTATACACATCCAACAGTTATCCAAACCTCTATTTCTTATATTTTTGTTAATATAGTTCGTATGGGTTGGATTCCACAATGGGTTGGATTCCACAATTCAAAATTCGAGTAGTTCATTGTCCTCGATATTCTGATTATCTGTATTTGTTTAATCGATTTCAAAACCAGATAGTTCGATATCGTCAATTTTATCTGATTCACTAAAGATAATATTATCTACTAATTCAGCCATATTTCAGCCAGTATTTAATTTTTATTAAATAAAACGTGGTTTCACTTTTCTTTAGTAAAATATTACAAGTAATAGTATAACACCTAAAGACAGATTAAGTAATGAAGAGTAATGATGGTAAACCTTAAACACGGTCAAAATATCCCCACCAATCACCAGTATTGATGCATCAATATCAGAATTTCCGGATTCGCTTCATTACCGAGTATCATTATTAATTTCTACAAACCACACGATCAATATTATTGTCATTATCAAACAGTGTTGACAGTAGTAATGATTGTGTAAAGGTTGCTTTAGGGTTGCATCCCAAGGACGTCACATAAACGTCTCTAGACATTCAATTAACTTAAAGTTCTACTACTCAATAATATTCGCATTTCAAATTATTTAAAAATACTTCTTTTTCCCCTGTTGGGATTTGGTCGCCTTTAACGATGATCCTCCAAATAATTCGATCCACTGAAACGGAGTTTCGCTCACTGATCGGGGATCCCAGATATGTGAACTCTTCAACTTTTTCATACTCTGTTTGAAATAAAGTCCCCACGTGGCTGCCTTCTGGCAATTACCATTTATTTGGTCTTCGCTTCATTGATCTGAAGGCCTATTTGTGGGGCTGTCATTTCCAACGGAGGAGGACTTCTTTCAGGGAGATGATGTTGCAACCCATAATGCAAATATGGTCATACGCTAATAACTGGGATGATTTGTAATAAAGGCAGCTGTGCTGTGCTATATTTAGTTGACGAATGACATATTATAATGATAAGTTGAAGAGAATCTAAGCTATCGGGTCTCCTTGCCTCTAGATGTTATCTCGAAGGCATCCGAAATTTTACTTTCTATTTGCACCTTACATATTGACCCATCCATTAAAACCTGACAAAAAGTAACCAATTTTGACGGTATGCCAAGATAGGACAAGACGTTCCATAATGTGTTCCTCTTAATGCTGTCGAACGCCTGCTGGAAGCCTACGAATATACTAGGCATAGGTATGTCTTTTTAATAGCATTTTTATACCACCATCCTCAGAGTGAAAGTTTCATCAGTTGTTGATCTATTCGGGCCTCATTGATAGTCACCCAAAATCCTCTCGGTGTATGCTGATAACTTTGCCGCAACTACTTTGGTCAAAACCTTGTAGCCTGTATTCAGCAAAGCTATTTCTAGCGATTGAAGCGTTTTAAGCGGACATATAAGAGCTGTCTTCCACTCTTGATGGGATGTCTTCTGTAGACTAGATTATTGATTTGAGCTGAAACATGCGGTAAAACAAATAGTCGCCGCCATATTTGAGCATTTTGTTGCAGGTACCATCCTTGCCACGTCTCTTGTAATTTTTTATCTGCGATATCACGTTTCGCACTTCGTCATATGTTGGAGGGGCGGTGGAGTCACGAGGGAGAAGAGAGGTTGTTGCTCGGAAGGTGGTGCCTGTTTGTTAAGAAGTGAGGAAAAATACCTCCGACACACTTCGAGGACGGTTTTAGTGTCCATCAATAATTCACCGGATTCGTTGTGAATAGCACTGCTACGCGAATGGAGGTTGGTTGCTAGTTGTCTTATGCAGCACCTAGACAATCATCGTCCAACCAAAGATTTTTAGGTCCGGATGGAGTTCGGCTTATGGTGGACGTTGAGGCATCGGTTACCGCCGGTTTGATGATGTCCCACTGTTCTAAATACTACTTTTTAGAGCATTTAAATTGAACCAAATCCTTTGAACTGTAATATTCAAGAAGCTTGAAGCTTCATTAGTATGATTTTGTTGCGCCTACGTAATAAAGTCCAAAAGAGAACCCGGGTAGAACTTAACTTTACCATTTACGGCTTTCTGAATTGAGCTTTGTAACTATTGAGCTTTGTAACTATATATGATATCGCCAAATTACGAGCTTTTAACAAATTACAATAAAATTCAAAGCTTTATACAAAAATTGTAAAATACATAGCAGAAAACTTTTAGTTGTTCTGTCCTTGACTGAAAGCTTTCAGATTATTTATAATGGTAATACTTTTTTAAATTGACTAAAAAGCTCAAATATTCCTCTATTAAATATGTATTTTTTTGATTATTGTTTTACAAAGGGCTTTTTTTATTCCAACTAATTAATGCATATAAAAGCTCAATTAATAATGTTGGTTCCAGAAGCAATTGGATTGATTATACAGAAATTAAAGCTAAAAGCTTGCATTAAAAATTTAGAAATGAAAAGGTTCAAGATTAGGAACGTTGCATTATACTGCTTTCAAATTGTATTTAGCATTACACCAAATTTTGGAAAATTGCCGGAATTTAAAATGTTAAAGCTGTTGTTCAGATTCTTTTTACTAATATGTTGTGTTTGCCATTAGGAAGCACTTTTATTTGATTCTGGTTCAAATTGTAAAAACTTTTTTTATAAGCTATGATTGTAATTAACGAAATTAGTTTTGAAAGCTCCTATAATCATTGAATACAGTTAATTAAAACAAATAATTGTATAACAACGGCCCCAAATGTAATTTACGGAATTTTGCATGTGTGTGAAGTAGTCTTCAGAATTGCATCCCAGAAAGATTAAAAATATTTATCTGGCAATGGTATTTTCACTCCCTTCCAGGATTTTAAAAATCATCCCACAATTCAAGATGATCATTCTAAAAATTGTTCTTAGGAACCATCACTACCGGATGAAGTTTCTTATTTTTTCGACTTGGCGTAGTGTTCAGTTGCTATGTTAAATCACTGCAAACCAGCCATACGTTGTAATTGACTTATATTCTTGTATATGACCTAATGTTAAAATTCAGAGTTTTATTAATGGCCGCAGAAACAATAAAATAATTGAAATTGTTTATATTTTTAATTTTTTTTTCAAAATTTTTTAGTTTTTTGTTTTTTATATTTCTCTAACGATTGATACCTAGTCTGCATAGGACTTTCCTTTCTTTAATTCTCGTGGGATTTAATATAGGTACACATAACAAAAATTTAAATAAGCAAAAGTCCAGCTCACTGAAAAATTGAGAATCAGTGCTGAGATGTCATCGGTCTTTAGGCTCGTTAGCATGAACAGGGCTGGTCCCTCAAAATAAAAATCTGGGGATAATAGTATGAGAAAAGACTGGAAGGAGAGTTTGGAAATTTGTTACTGGGCTTAGTAACATTTATTTGAAAGAAAGGACGTATATAAGGATAATGACACGCTAGCATGATCTGAAAACATGGAATCAGGTCCGTTCTACCGTGACTTCAGCAACAAGTAAGGATATCCTTGTGGTATCGCGCCAGGTGTTGATTGTTTTGTAGAAACTTGATCTGTTGACTCCGTAATGTCCAGATCAATGGGTCATGCAGAAGAACGCACACGATAGAATGTTGAAAATTAACATCCACTACTCTAAAGCAACCTCGGCTGCTCTCCTACTAAAAATGGAAGCTGAGGGTACAAAAATATCCTGAATGTCTTTATACTGCTAAAGTACAGAAATGTTGATGTCGTAGGGGCTAATATAAACTTACCTGCCATAAGGAGGGAAAAAATCACTCAGTACTTTAGGAAGCGCAATAAAAGATGCTCAAACTTGGAAGTCGAAATCATCCTAGGCCATAACTCTTTATAACAAAAAACAATGACATGTATCTTTATAAGATGGCAAATAGCTTTATAAGATATGGTGAGAAAGAGCTTTTAGCAACGGTAGAATTTCCTACGACGTTACGGATTTATTCACGTATTGCTCAGTTTTCGAAAACAAAAGATAGTTACAATCGGGAGTAGTATCTCATTTGAAAGTATCTGGCAAGGCTTGGTGAAACATCTTCTACAAACACACTACTTAAATACTCAATAAATAAACTTCAAAATTTTACAAATTTGTCCAATTTATAGTTTATGAAACTTATCGGACTATCCAAATCTATAATACAGTGCATGAAAAATATACACGAATTTGAAACCAACTACGTTCGGCATTTTTGACGTTCTCCAATCGATGCCGCTACAACTTTTATACTATCAAAGCAAGTTATACATTTTGTACATTAAGTAACGCACCTGACACTATCTTGGTGGATATCCCAGTTGATACCGTTCAGGAAAATTATAATGTTTTCTAAAACCTTGACATGCCTATGCCAATTTTAAACAAAATCATTATGTAAATTATGTTTTTGAAATTGTTGAAACAAAAAAAAATGGTTTGCGTTGGCATGCTATCGGCATATAACTGTATGAAACTACATAATTTTAAGACTCGCCCAACTAGCCTACGGACTATGTAAGTATTCATGGAATTCATGGAATTTCATTAACTTTCATGCAAGCTTTTACAGGAATGGTATACAAATGTTATATGGCAAAATTAGATATCAGATTCAATAGAATTATACTGTTATACTGTTTTAGCAATTACATGGCTTTAAAAGTATACCATTAGTTTGAAAAATATGTCTAAATAGATTCATTATCATTTCCGGCCAATTTTGAGATCATAGCACGAGTTTGTTCAAAATTTTCATTTTTTTTGTTAAATACCAAATTATTGAGTAAAATTTATCAAATATTTTCAAATTTTTTAAAATATTCCAACATATTTCAATCTAATCTTAAAATTTTTTTTGCAAAGAACCTTCATAAAATGAAATATCTATTGTTTCTAGGAAATTTAAAAATAAAATTTTCACAAAAAGACTTTTTAAAATATTCCAACATATTTCCATCTGAACATAGAATTTTTAGTGAAGAACCTTCATAAAATGAAATATTTATTTTGTCTAGAAAATTTAAAAGTAAATTTTCGACTACAAAAACTATTAGAAATTTCGAGAATTTTTAATTTAGCTATGTTTTTTTTGTGAATTCCATAGCCTTAAAAGTATACCATTAGTTTGCAAAATATCTCTAAATAAATTCAGTATCATTTTGGGCCAATTTTGAGATCATAGCACTGTTTGTTAAAAATTCTTAAAATATTCCAAAAATTTTAAAAATTTCAATCTAAATTAAGAATTTTTTGTAAAGAACCTTCATAAAATTAAACATCTATTGTTTCTAGGAAATTTAAAAGTAAAATTTTTACAAAAAAATTTTGTAAAAATTTCGAGAATTTTTAATTTTGTAAAATTGACCCACGATTTTTTTTTAATTATTTTGAAAATTATGTCTAAATAGATACATTATCATCTCGAGCCAATTTTAAGATCTTAGCACGAGTTTGATCAAAATTTTAAAAATATTCCAACATATTTCAATCTGATCTTAAAAATTTTTGTGAAGAACCTTCATAATATGAAATATCTATTGTTTCTAGGAAATTTAAAAGTAAAATTTTTACAAAAAAATTTTGTAAAAATTTCGAGAATTTTTAATTTTATAAAATTTGCTAATTTTACAAAAAAAACTACATTTAAAGAGACCTGGATTGTACTATACAATAGTTCAAAAATGTAGTAGGATGTCTATTTGTAATTGGGTCAGATTTATTGTAAAATAAATTAAATAATTAAATTATAATGCTATTCGAATAAAGTATCAAAAATTTTAAAAACTTTAGCTGAGAATTTAGAATTTGGAAATTTATAAATAACTTCATAAATCTATACGAATGCGAAATTTAATAAGATTTTAAACACTCAGGAATATTTATAACAAATTTTCACAAATTGCGATTGCTATTAAAGTTTAATAGAGGTACTTACTCGTAATACGTTAAATAAAAGTGATAAATGAATTTTTATATAATTTCATAAAATCCAAGATCATTAACATAACTAAGGTAAGGAAAATAAAACTACCATTATAGAGTGTGACAATCGATTATTATACTGCTCATTCCATTCTTAAAATTTTATGTCTCTACAGAGATGGTATATATTAAGATGCATGTACCAATCCTAATATATGCATGTACAATATCTACCTCATCGCACCTCATACATACGTATATAATATACATTTCTTTATTATTATTATTTATATTATGGTTTAATACACTCTTCCTATGTGCAAATAAAATATCAACAGTAATAATTTTTATATTCGAAATAAAATAAATTTCATGTTTGGAATTTAAAATTTCTTCTCTGTGTAATGTACATTTAACAATAATAAAAACCATTTCTGTTTTATTTCTGCGTGGCTTTTATTTCAGCTTGGCGCTCATGTAATCATGATAATGGCATAATCAACATAATCAAATGGAATGTGTGTGTGTGTATATATACAATACATACATATATAATGTAATATATAAAAATAAATAGTCTATGTGCGAAACAGCTTATAAATCATTTGTATATTTGGGGAGAAGGTGGCCGGGATATTGTGCAAGATATAAAATAAAATCGATTTGTTATAAGTTCTTTTGTTATGTACCACAATTCATAAGTTATTGCGTTATACGGAATTACAAAATCATGGGATATGGGACCAGAAATACCAGATGATACTTTGGAAAATATCACCGCTACTTACTAACTAAAAACGGTCACCGATATGGTACAACACCAGCATCGTGCGGATATTCGTTGTACATCAGAAAAAAATATGCTTACGTTCTCTGTGTAAATTCCGGCAACCAATTATACACCAGGCGAATTGTGTTATCAAATGGTTGTTACCGTTCCTAATAAGATCGAAAATGTTATATTGCAGAGTTTATGGCTCTGTAAAGTTGAGTGGGATTACCAGCTTCCAGCCGACGTTTTTGACAAATGGAAGGCTAACCGAGCAGACCTTTTCAATGCACCAATAATACAGAGATGGCTGGAAATAATATAGGTAGTTGGATTTTGTGAGAGCTCACGCTTCAGTTCTATATGTATTTTCAAAGGAAACGGAGATTCGATTTATCTAGATGGTGACAAAATACGAGTTGCTTCACTGGAGCAAACAAGTTTGTCTCAATTAGAGCCACTCGGAGCTCTGCTATCCGCAATTCATATGAGAGAATCAAGGGTTATGTCCGCAAATAAAAATTTTTTGGGGATCGACTCAAAGATTGTTTCGATCATTTAGAGAGCTAAAGCAGAGCCATATGGATACACATTCCAACTATATACAATGCTGCTTATTGTTAAAAAAAGGGTTAACTATTATTGTACTGATGGAGTTTTCGTTGTGGTGGTGACGACAAGTGTCGAAAAGCAACCAAACGTCTCTAACGTTAAGAAAAAATGTGGTTAGGCACTAAAAAAAGGGAGACTTCAGTGATATCGTGATTCTTAGTACTAACCGATCCCCAGCGAATTGATTCACCTCGAAATGACATTACTGGTTCTTTCATCGTTATTAATTTATTTTTAAATATTCTTTTTTATATCAGACGGCGTTTGGATCACGTTCACGCCACGATAACATTCATGCACAAAAAACAGCCGAAATTGATTTCGATTTCCCCACTTGACAAACCCAAGTACTTTATGTCGATCCTTTTGACCTCTTGTATCCACTTGCAAGTTATGCAACATTGTAAATTTATGTCATCATTCATCAGTAATAAACGAGCGTGTACCGTGTTTTTACACTATTCCATTTATTTATTTCCACAAATTTCTGTTTACATTTCTTTTATTGTTAGACGTCATCGGCTTTATCCGATTGTTGTTGTTCTTGTTTGTATGTGCAATTTTGCTGTGCGTCCACACGGTACGATTTGTTACGTTTACTTTATTTTTTGGAGATTGATTGGTAAGTTTCAGGTAAGTACCATAACGGATTGAACCTCGGCAAGGAAATTACGAAACGAGAGAACTCACTCGACCACAAACAGTGAGCCTCAGTGTCACAGTGTCCATCACAATCGATTCCCAGTACGGAAACGAAAATGTTTGGGAAATAAATTTACCAAAATTTTCGTTATATGCAAAATATGTACCCACATCCAATTCAATCATACTCCGGAGTGACGTAATAGGTGGTAATGCTGTGAGCACCTCTCGTTTGCTTTATTCAAATAAGTTTGCATTGCCTGATGTATTTTGTCCATTCCAACTGCTGAATTCCCTGCACTTCCTTCTGTATTTGTTAAATCATTGGTATAAGGGCTTGGTTAGCGGTACTATCTTTCGGATGGATTGGCCTGCGGATGATATGCCAAATTTAGCCAATGTTCAATGCTATATTCCTCCATCAAAATGTAAAATTGTTTAGAGGTGAATTAGCTCCCGTTGTCTGTAAAGGTTAGGACAACTGACCCTTCCAAAATATTTTGTAGTGACATCGATTCCGCCCTTTTCACAGCTTGCAATATCTCAAACTTCGTGGCAAACTTGGCCCCAATCTAGTCCACCGCGATCATCTCCCATGGTTCGGTAACATTTCTCAGTTTCCCCAAAAATTCCCGATCACTGTTCGGTGTTTATTTTATTGACATCCTTCACAGTTCTTTATATACTGTCGCACGACTTCACCCATTTTTGGCCAGAAATACGTAGCGCTTATTTTGTTCGGCGGCTTCGAATATCGCATGTTCCATTTTCAAGCTTGGTGTGACATTACCTATACTCTCTGGGATTTACTCTCTATGAACTGATTTCAACATTGATCTTTACCCGCTGATATGTTGGATAATCCTTCATACTCGATGAATCGATGGCGAACACCACCACCAATCACTCCCACTCGGTAGCCGGATACTTACGCTGAGTTGAAGTTAGTATTTGACTTCATGACTGGTTGATATCGCTGTTATCCTGCTACGCCAGGACAGCCCCAATATTGGTATCAGACGCATCAGTCTGTATCGTAAATGATTTGCTGAAGTCCGGATTCATCAGTATTAATTCTAACACCTGAAGAGACTTTATAACTCTGTGAATGCGTTCTGTGAATCTCCGGATCAGCAAAATTCTGTGCTAGCTTTCCTCAAAAGGTTGGTAATTGGTGCCGTTACCTCGGCAAAGCCAAAATGAACCGTTGGTAGCACTCTGCCTAAGCAATGAACCAACGGACGTGTTTGATGCATTTCATTGGTGTTACAAAATTCAAGGTACCACTAATTGTGTCGGGAGCGCATCGCAATCCGTGTTCATCCAGTATATACCTAAGGTATTCGATCTCAAAAAAAATACATAAAAACTCCGGGCTATAGGTTAACTCCGAGTACCTGATCTGAGTTTGACTGGCATTGCACAACCCAAAACGCATTCTCCGGTATTCAAATAGCCCTATCCTTTGAGGCATTACTCAAATCAATGCAAGACAGATGTTTCATACCAGATAACCTACCCAAAGTTCTAATAATATATGTAAAAGAGTGGATAGATATCCTTGACCGTGACATTGTTTAGTCCGGAAGCTTCTAGTCAAAAACGAATTTTGTCGAAATGTCTATTTGTATAATCAAGATGCTTTCAAATCAACATATATTATAGCTATAAATGCCTTGTTCGATGCTATTGCAAGTTTTCTTAGGTTCCATTGATGGTCGAATCATGCTAATTTTAGGTGCACATGCGTTCTCGACTTGACCCCGATCGCCCTTTTAAACTTTTTAAACTCACCTACTACTCTAATTTCTCCATTCTCTGGGACCTTCATTGTTTTCGAAGTACGTCGATCCCTGCGACTCTGTTTTTCGGTTTAACGAGAGCTTAACACCTTGCCCGTCAAACATCATTTTACTTCACTTGTGATCTTTTGTACACATGGTTACCGTCTCTCATTCTTTCCCACATACCCAACAATAAATTCTGTTTCGGGGTTGTATATAATCAAAGTGGCCTTGTCCTTGCTGCCAACAATTACAACAAACAAAACCCTTTTTTCGGAATCTCTCTTCGCTCTTTCAAATTCAGGTCGTTCCATTCTCTGCACATGAGTCACTTCTTCTAGTCTCCTTGTCAACTGTAATCTCTTTTTTGGGTCCCTTATGGTTGCTGCCAACAGTTCCAACACACAAAACCATTTTTCGGAAACAGATGATGTCCTCTTTCCCAAATCCTTAACTTTGTATCTATTTTGTTTACAAAGATGGAACTCATCCTTTTAGGACTTTTTGGGCTGAAACAGGAATAATGTGAATATGGTTATTATTAAATGTGTGAAGTTATCCCAGGATTCCATCCCAGAAAAATTAAAAATATGCATCTGGTAATACTATGCTCATCCTATAAATCCTCCAAAATCCTGGAATAGGATGAGCATAGTATTACCATATGAAAATTTTAAAAATTTTCTGGGATGGAATCCTGGGATAACTTCACACACTTGTTATTATTGGCTTTACGCGCCATATAAGAAGATACATTTTCGTTTCCTTCATGATTCAATTTGGAAACAAAGAAAGGATTTTAATTGTGGTTTTAAAGACGTGGGTAGATCCTGCAGTATTTGAAGTACTTATCCTGGGCTCTAAAATGTTGCTTTCAAATTTCTGATTTTGCAGTTATATTTAATTTTGGTTCGATGAACGCATAGTTCTATAAAATATATAAAATTTTAGTTACGTATTATTGGGCAAGATGGGTCAAGTCATTAATTAAGTTTCCACAACGTGCATTTCAACAACGAAACAAAAATGTATTTTTAAAAACAGAAATTCTGTAAAGCGTGAATGTTGTGTGAATGCTTGCGGAGACGTCGATTTTAATTTGGCATCAAGAATTTTTATTATTATACTTTTTATAAATTATAGTAAATTAAATTTTACACAAAATTAAAATGTTAATACCAAATTTTAACTGACCTTACCAAGCAATAACAAAGTAAAACACACGAAAAATTGTCTAGCACTGATTCAAGACATTTTTTCGTGTGTTTTACTATGTCAGCGCTTGGAAAAGCCGACTGCAATTTGCCTACCGTATTTATTTTACAACATTGAATTTGGAGTATAAATTTTATAAAAACTGTTTGATAAAATTGCAAAGCTTTTGTGCTTTCTGTGATTTTGAAAACTTTTAAATTTTATTTTGTCGTAAAATTTTTGATTGTTTCTATAATTTGTAACATTTTCCACTTAACCAGTTTTATTACCGATTATTTCAAAACTAGAATTTCGCACCTAACCCGTCCGATTCATACCACAATAAAACAGGCAGTATAAAGTCAAGTCCTCTTCCAAAAGCTTTAACTTAATATTTTCATAATTTATAAATTGGCCCATTAGGCATTGAATTCATGTTTATTGAGCTTATCCTCGTCTTAATTATTATACAAATATAACGCTTACACACACACACACACTTAAAGCCAAGATTTATTTTATATTTTAAAGGCACAAATTTAAAGATGAATATCTTTAAATTTATACGTATATCTAGTGTATATGAAACCAATTTTATAAAGATGTCGTATAGCAACAGCCTCATTATATAAATATAGCGAGAGATGATAAATTCGACTAAAAAATGTTTATTTCTGGAAAATCCAAACAATAAATCAATTTTCAAACATTTTCCTTACCTTTATCATCATAATCATAATTGTATGTGTTGTTGCTGGCGGTGTATTAACTTCTTATATACATAATATCGTCATTTAAATCGCTTGAAGTAAATAAAACTTTTTTCAGATGAACGAAGGATTACAAATTACATTTGTTTTCTCTCGTACATACAGACGATATTTTTGGATTTTCAATTGAACATTTAAAAAAATGTCTATATGTCGTATAGGTATGTGTATATATCCATATATGATCGGTGTGTGTGTGTGTGTATTTGTTTTCGTATATTATGTATGTGTACATCTTTTGCGAACATTGAACTTAAAAATGAAAATAATTGGTATCAAATTTAATGAACCTGAAAAAAAAAGGAAAACTGAAAAACAAAAGATTATTTAACAGATACAGATACCAAATCTCGCTAGCTACTAGAGAGTAATCGAATGGAAAGGTAATTTACGTTCGAGAGATAAATGAGAAGATGGGTGTTAAAGTGTTTCGTTGAATGATTGATTGCGTTGTATAGAGTGTGTGTGTGTGTGTTGATCAAGATGTAGCAGTAATATGAACATTGATTACACCTAGCCCCTCGAAGCCTATATACTTACATTTAATGTAATTTGATGTTGAGCTTTTGAAAAAATTGGATGGTCTGATTGTTTTCATAAGGTGGATTAATTAATATTTCTATAAATTTGTCGGCAATGGCGATGTATATTTTGTAGTTGCTGCTATAAGTTAGCAAAGAAAAATTTTAAATTGGGCGCTTAAATCCAGTAGTCAATGCCACAAAGAGGTCTTATGCGGTGGCTGATAAACATAAAACTAATTATCACTTGTTCACCTTGTTGGAATTTACCTGGGTTAAGATCGTGATTTTCTCCGTTGAATAATTACATGAATTTTAGGCGAATTTTAAAATCGCTTCGACTCAGTGATTGAATTTTTCAAGTTTTCCAGAAAATTTAAAAACTATTTCGGAATACTAATATGGTTATCAGTAATTTATCAATTTTCGATTTTTTCGGCCACCTTGACAGTATTTACCCCGTTAAAGATATTTTTCCTCATGTTCTATACAAAAAAGTAAATCTTTCAATTTGATGTAAATTTGAACAATTCCGTACTCGAAAATGCGTCATCGAAAAATTCTGATCACAGGCATGGAAAATGTCAAAGGGTTGTTACATAAACCTGGAATCAAAACTAGACTTGACTTTTTTATGATTAAGGTCTGTAAAAACTATTGTGGGAAAAGTTGGGAACTTGGAGCTTCATATCGTTCACTGAATTCATCAGTGGTTAGGACCCATATTATTATATGGGGTTGCCACTTGATGGCCAACTTGAAATGACCTGCTTGTGTATAACTGGATCTTCCAGGAGTGCACCTACTCAAGCTTTGAAGATTCTCTTTCATCTTACCTGAAACTAAGTAAGTTCTTAACTGAACCCCATCCAGACAGGACTGGTCGAGTTTTTTACCTTATTTTACGCTCATCTAGCAATTAATCTTACAAATAAAAAATTTACATTTCTTATTAAATCCTGATTTGTTGGAGTGTAACCCAATGGTTGATTAAACCTGTTTACAAATTGTAGTTTGGTAAGTTCACTAGGTTAAGTAATCTCGTTCTTTGAGGTCTTCTTTCGACGACAGGGTTATCTATCATATGACGCATGTAGGGGTTTCCATGTTCCTGGACCCTTATTCGTGTTTGGCAGCATGCATTTTTATTTCATCTATCTTTGATGTATTACATTCCCAGAGTTGGATACCGTAGGTTCATATCGGCTTCAGTATTTGCCGATATATAAGCAGCTTAGCTTAGGGTCCTGTATCACGAACTTTATGAATACTTGTCTTAGTAAAGGAATATTCCCCAAAGTATATGGAAAAATGGTAAATTAGCTGTCATTAGAGAAACTGGAGATAGGTGTCAAACCGATCCCAAATCTTATCGACCAATCATGCTGTTGCCTGTTCTTGGTACACTACTCGGAAAGTTAATTGCCGGCAGGATAATGGACATATTTCAAGGAGGTGGTACCTATAGTGACAAACAGTTGGGTTTCTGAGAAAATAGATCCACAGAAGACGCAATGATCAAATTGATCAATGTGGTCAAAAAATCGGACCAAAAGCACAATCTGGGGGTATTCCTAGATGTCTCTGGCGCGTTCGATAACCTGTGGTGGCCCAGCATTATGTTGGAGCTGAAGAGATTCAATTGCCCACGCAATCTCTATAACATCCTAAACAATCTATCTCTATAACATCCTAAACAACATCAATTTTTCAGAAAGGAAAGCCACTGTTATTTCAAGTCATGGCACACTTGAAAAAATGATCGACAAAGGATGTCCGGAAGGTTCCATCCTTGGTCCACATCTTGGGAATTTTGTCTTCAACGGAAGCATGAACCAGGAAGTCCAGGAAGTAGCATTCGCTGATGATAAGGTAATGCTTTTTGCTGGGAATTCAAGATATAGTATTCAAGACATTGCACCATGGGCCAATTGAGTGCGGAATCCGTTCGGGTTCCAACCAATATAATAAATTCAAGACATAGTGTTCAAAAGCTACAAAACGGAGCAATCCTCAGAAAAGACAGTCATGATCTAACTTAAAGGTTCACTGGACATTAGGAAACCACCATTGGTTTCCGTAAATGGCCAAAGAATTAAGATGGTGAAAACCGTCAAATGGCTGGTAGTTGACTTCGACGAACGACTTGGATTAACTTCACATGTCAAAAGAGTCCCGGAAAATAGTTGGAAGGTTTTCGCTGTACTAAAACGAGTTGCTAAAGAGAACTGGGTCCTCAAGCAACCAAAACTATCAATAATATATGAAGACCCAGTGGTATCTTCATTAACATACGCGTGCGCGGCATGAGCAGTCCGAATGAACTGCCACCATCTGCGTACACTTATTAGTGCCCAAAGAAGTATCTTGCTCGGAATTACCAAGGCGTACAGAACGGTGTCAACTGACGCCGTTCCTGTCTTGGCCGGCATGATTGCTATTGATATACTCTTAAATGAAAAAATTGCCAACTACAAGATAAGGAAAATACAAAATGTGAGTTACGAAAACGTGATAGTAGAAGGCGATCAAATTCGGCCGAACCTCATGGGTTTGCTCAAGAGGAAAACGAGAAAAGCGTCAATAGCAATATGGCAAAACAGATGGTCGCACTCAGTGGATGGCAGAATAGGTATGGTTCACCCAAATGTTAACGGGACATAGTAGAATGGCCTCCTATATGCACCGACTGAGTCTAGTGGACTCAAGCACATGTGATTGTGGACAGGGCGAGGATACAATAGAACATATCCTCCGTGTTGGAGTTGTTAAGGGCCTCCTGGGAACAGCTTCTTCGATTCAAAGCGACAAATTAAATGATTAAAAAAAAAAATAGCAGCAGCTTGTTGTGAATTGTTAGCTCAAAGCCTCTAGCTATACGCCAATACGTTTTTTTGAACTATATGTTAAGAATTTTTATTTTTTTTTGACATGCTCTCTTCTCCACTTAAGCTTGGCATCGACGGTCATTGCAAGGTTTTTTTTTTTTTGGGTTGGGTAAATTATGGAAAATCTTCGGAAGACGATGCATCGGTGATGCAAACACCTCAGCAACAATGGCAGATTTGTACCAACCTAAAAACCACAACTTGCCGCTTTCACATCCTCTTTCACATATGCTTAACTATCGTTGGACATTACTTCACATAGAGGTGAATAACCATTTGGCTCTTTGTTCTCCCTGTAGCGCCTCAATCTTAGATTCAGCTTGTCACCGCTATCAAATCACGGCATGTTGCTCTTCTCTTGCACGCTCTAAGCGCCTTAACTATAAAATGTGCTCCACATCTTCTTGTGTATCTTTACAAGCAGGACAATCTAGAGTATCAGTGTGATGAACCTGCACAGGTATGCACCAAAACAACCATGTCCACTTACCAGTTGTGTTAAGGCGGCGATTCATTTGCATTTTGAAATCTTTTAATGGCCTGCTTAAATTTATTCAGGGCACCCAGGTAATTTTGGTCCAGGCTAGAATAGGTCTCTGTACCCCAAGCACGTTGATGTTTCTCCCTTGCAATTGTGAAATCTGCTCAGTCCACCAGTAGGCTGGTTGTTCAGTAGTCTTTCTACCATATATGCACTGCAGGCGTTGGTCATCGTATTCATAATCTGGACCTTTTTTGCATTGGCACACACCGAGAGGATCGGTTTCTCCAATGATATAGTCTTCATTGGCTTCCGTATAGTCGTAATGAATGTAAGGTCAAATACGGAGGCGGGGCCACCGTTATGAAAAGTCAGTGTACCACCAATGTTGAACAACACAACGTCTATGGAAGGAAATACCTCGAGCAGTGCTGTTCCCATTATATTCGTTTCTTTGGGGCCCCATTCAGTTGCCAAGACATTGTAATCACCCGCAATGACAACAGGGCTTTGCGTTCGGACAGCAGCGATCAGAACCAATCGTTCAAATAAAACTTGTGTGATCTATAAATGAACTCTCCATTCCACGATTTCGGTTTGAAGAGATTATACTGAATGGCCTAACCAAACCTCGTATAGCTTCACAGATGCGCCAGTGATTGGGAATGTAAACTACGCTGGTTGTGCACAACTGCACAAATTTACGTTACCACGCCTAGAACTCTGTGCAGTACATTTGTTAGGTCAATTGGTATCACAAGGTCACACACTTGTAAACTTTTCATTCCGTAAGGAGATTTATTGAACAGACTCAACTGTTGTGCTCCATTTTGGGTGAATTCTTAGCCATCGGCTCTGAAAACAGAATTTCTAATATGTACACAAGAGCTCACGAATCCTAAACATTGTTATAATTTTGAATAAAAACAAAATCCAGCGGTTATTGTCTCTCGTGGTTTGGTGCCTGCTACTATGATGAGATGTGCTTTATGGTTCTGTTATAATCTTCGAAGTCTCCATGGGTTACTAGGAAGATGCCAAGTTTCGAAAAACTGTTGGACTTTGATGGTTTTGTTTCCAAAATGAAATTTTTTGCCAATAATTATAATTTTCATCGATTCTATAACAGAGACTTTGCTGAAGGATTGTCAATGGTTATTCACTGGTTCAATATGAATAGTTCTCAAAGGTTGAATTTAATCATTTGATCAAACAATTGAAACGTTTTCTATTCCTAGATATGTAAGTAGTCTTATTCGGGTCCGCCGTAGTAAGCAGTTCTCATAACTTCCATACGCCACAAAGAATCCTCTCCTTCTTCCTCCTTCATAAAATGTTAATTAATTTATTCACATAAAGTCAAAATAATGGCAAACTTAGCAAAGGCATAATAATTTAATCGGCACATTCACACTAGGTGATGACATATAGGGCCAGAATGGTCCTCGTTTTCTTCTACTTTGAAACAAAGTATACCCCATCTTTAATTAGTCGCAGACCTATCATTAGCTACTAAGTTCATACAACAAAACTAACTTCTTATAGGTAGAAATTTTTAATTGCTTCTGATACATCGTCTTTTACAAGACTCAAACTTGCACTACGACATCAAGCATTTGTGCCAGGAGAACAAAATTGATTAGGCCTTCACACCACCATGGTCTCTGCATAAACGTGTGGATGTTATTCCGGATTCCCGACCCATGATACCCATACTGACATCAGTTCCTGGCGGTTTCATACTTGGTTATCTTTTGATTGAACGGCCACTTAATGCTGTCTCCGGACGCAAACGCAACAGCACTCGTGAATCCATTGCGTTCAACAAATGATGGCGCCTACCTGGTTAAACTAAGATATCAAAAAATGTACAGGCAGATACGGTTTAACAACGCACTTTTGGCAGGAAACAGCGATCTTAATTAATAAAAATCTCGCTGTAATGCGAAGCTTCAGATTTTCAGTTGGCTCCTACCATTTTTATGTATCTGTAATGTAGTTCCCTTCCAGATATCCGTTTTCCATATTACTTGCCAATTTTAATGCTATATTAGTATCGGCTAAACCAACCCGCGGTCAC
This sequence comes from Tipula unca, assembly GCA_951394425.1. Classification (NCBI taxonomy): domain Eukaryota; kingdom Metazoa; phylum Arthropoda; class Insecta; order Diptera; family Tipulidae; genus Tipula; species Tipula unca. Next base: position 171,609,583 of record OX596380.1, on the reverse strand, counting down.
CAAAAGGTCTGAATAGAATGTCGGGAACGTAAGTAAAAATAGTGAAGCACTGTCGTCATCGCTATATAATTATGTACATGGAATATGAATCACACGCTATAGTACAACCAAACTAAAAATTCAATTCACACAAAAAAATTTGTTATATTGCGTCGTCGTCATAAAACCAAGGATAATCTGTATTTCCAAAATATACGATAAAATGATATTATAGCCAAGGCTATATATGTACTTACAACAGATACATTCATTGATTTGCAAAAACTAAAAAACGCAAGAAGAATAAAATCTTTAAAAGTTTGTGACGTAAATTTATCAAAATCATATTCAAATGATTTCATTCAACAAAAAAAAAAAAAAAATTGAATGTCAAGAAGACAAACAAAACGAAAAAATAAAATGGGAAAAATCGATTCTCAGAATCTGTATATTCAACGCCATTTAAATGACATCTTACCACATATCAGTGGATTTAAACCTTTCATCTCCTTAAAGAACTGTACCCCCGCGTGTGGGCGAATTAAATCAATATTTTCAACACACCCATAGAAATCTAGTGAATTTACGTACTTTAGAGTAGCCCAAGATGGAAAGATTATGACGAGATGAGAAAAGCCTTATAGGTAATTCCACAAAGGTCAATCTGGGTTTACCACAGTTATATGAGGATTCTCTTTTGAGTGATACTAGAACTGGGCGCTCGCCAAATTTAGGCTTTCAACACTTAAAGATAAAAAGTAAGAGGGCAAACTTCAACTGAAAGGTACAAATCGCACTCCAAGCAATTTTACCAAAACGGAGCAAAAAAGCAAAAATAAAAAATATTGCTGGGCAGTAAAGAAAATATCCCCACTGTTCAATTTTATTTGCTCTTCTGAGTTAGAGATTCTCAATGTTGGTTGTGAGCCAACATTTGTCAACTCGGTTCGTAAAGAAGTAATTAATATTAGTTTGTGTTCTATGACCATCTATGACTTTATTTTTTTTTTAAATAAATACCAACACATACATACGAGTACATTATTTAGAGACTGTTCAGCTAGTGGATTTATTGTCCTTTGAAAGCTGAAAAGTATCTCTATTTGTACACGGCTAAAGGTACGTCGTTTAATTTGCCATCTACACACTGCATAGATCCATGCTAGCCTTCACTGTTATGAACGATGGGTCGACCCATGAGTTCTACATTCCAACAGAGGGTCATAGATGATTTCAATTTAATCCCCGATCGTAATCGGGAGATGAAAAATCCCTTTTGCATCCCGCCTCTGTTGTGATTAGAACCCGATATCTCCCGATCCAAACGTCGCAGCTTTAACCACTGCGCTATTTGCTCGGTTAATCGGTTATTTGATCTGACTTGAATCTAAATTGGAGAGTGACGGATGATATTCTCACCTCTGATCATAGGTACATCTCTTTTAATATAAACTTTCAAAGACCATCGGTTAAACCCATCCGTACTCACTTGCTCAATCTGTTCCAGACATGCGTTGCTTTTAGAACTGTTCCACGATCCTGGAGCAGGAGTAGAGCAGTTTTCATACCTAAAGCTGGCAAGTCGGGATATACGGACCCAAAAGACCATCGACAGATTTATTAGAGATAACTATTTAACTGCCTGCGCTCTCAGTAACACGCAACATGCTTATCAAACCGTTGTTAGATTCATCGATTCTATGCTAAAGCCCCGTTTAATTGAAACTGACCTGGATGGGTCTTCAGTACCCGTCAAAGTATCCAAAGGCTGCCCGCAAGGAGGAGTACTCTCACCCTTGCTGTGGCTAATGGTTATCGATGAATTACTTGTTAAATTGCAGCGATTTGGGTTCACCGTGCAAAGCTACGCGGATGATCTCGTTTTGACAGTTTCTGGAAAATACCTGAACGTCTTATCTGATCTGATGCAGAACGCCTTTAATATAGTGGAAGTTTGGTGTCTTGAAAAGGCGTTGTACGTCAATCACTCTAAAACTGATCTGGTTTTGTTTTCCAGACGTAGAGACAGTGCCAATATATCTGTTCCCACTCTATTGGTAGAGCAATTACAAGGGCAGAGCAGGCAAGCACCTAGGTGTTATTCCAGATATTAAACTTTTCTGGAAATTTCATCTTGATTCTAAACTGCATAAAGCTATGGCCATTTTTTGGTAATGCGGCAAAATAATGTCATTCATCTACAAATCACTGGTTTTACCATTATTGTCGTATGCATCAGTTGTATAGTAGCCAACGTCATCCGTAGCAAGGCTGGATGGACTGCTGATGACAGCCTGTAGGGCTTCAACCGGTGCTATGCCGTGTACTCCCCTTCTTGTTATGGAGTTTATTCTATGCTTGCCCGAATTGCAGTCTTATATTCTTGGTATTGCGTGCTCTTCTGCGTTTTGACTGAGGTGCATTGGGGGATAGAATACTTCCGAGACTTAGATAGATTCTTAATAAATTTAAGTGCATGCGGGACTTGCTCAGGATGATCTTTGTGACGACTGTCTGGAGGAAGTGGACGACTGTCCACACTAACTGTGCATCTGTCTGGCCTTTGTCGAAGGTAGATCCCAAGTGTTCTCTTATGGATCTTTCAACATATTGAGTGCGGAATCACTGTATGTTATAACCGTTTTACTTAAATAAAAAAAAATAAAAATGAAGATATGGTACGAAAAACGGGCCACCCTCAAAAAATGGTTATTTTTTAATGAGAATTTATTTTTACAGATTCTTCTTCTAACACTGTCCAGATTCTTCCGCATCCGTGTATTGTGTGCCCTTTTAAATTATTACCATTCTTTATCATTACCACTGAAATTTATATCAATATATCCCTATCGTTTGCCTCCCGACCTTAACTTCATAAGCAGGGGAATAGTTATACTGTGCCAGGAAAAAAAAGCAGTTGCGAAAAACAACTAAAAAAATTGCTAAAACTCTGCTAATGAAGATGCAGAAGACGTTCTATGACATATATAGTGCTTATTGTGACGATTGACCTGGCCTATTGAAATTCCTATTCTGGAACTACTTTTAAATAGGTTATGGTTTACTGCCTTTTTCCTCTGCCTCCTACCAAACGCAGTTTTTAAAATTCGTATTAAACCCGATTTATCTAATTGATATGCTACTTGAACATGTGTCAAGTACAAGATATATACATCTTTTTGTCAGCAACCGTTTAATCTAGTTTGTTCCTCATCCCTTCAGCAACCGATGTTAAATGATATTTTGGTACGACAAAAAAATAAAATCTTATACCAACCGATACTGTCCATCAACGAAACCTAAATTATTTACTTAAAGTGTATATACTATCGAGTTGAACCTAAGACACACATTGCAGCTATTGCAGGAGTCTAATACATTAAGTCAATGGCTCATCAAATGTAAACTGGTGAAAATATACTCAGTCTCGTACACATCACAGATCTCCCACATCTAATTCATGTTGCGGTTGGCAAAGTATTAAATTCGATAGAATGAACTTCAGCAGGAAAGTTCGTAATAAAATTATAAGCTCTATTCAAACAATCATCCAAAATATTTGGGATATACTTGAAACATTGCCGCACCACCAGCTGTGGTTCCTGTTCGCTGGCCTAGTTTTTTATTAGAGCTTAGTACAGTGTCTTTTAAGATTGATCGAAATAAAAGATGTGTAGATGGCCACGAATAAAATCGCGAAAAAAAAAGAGAATAATATATAAATACAAGTATATGGGACGCTGAACAAGAAACATTAGAGTATCGGGGAGGGCGGGACGTCACGTTAGTCAAATAATTGCCACACAGAAATGTTTTATTTGAAATTTCAAAGTTAGAGTAAATGGTTCTCAACCACTGAACGTGAATACACCAATATATAGCAAATAAATTTAATCATCGTTTTTCATACGAACGAATAACATAAAAACTAATTCAAACAAACAAAAAAGTTAAGCTTTTAACATGTCACAAATGTCATAGAAATACTACGCGGCAAGAGATGCTTTAACTGTGACCATCATATACCTATACTCATGTGTATGTGTATAGAAAATTGTATATTTTTTGAATGAAATTATTTTCTTCAAAGTAAAATCCATTTTCTTTCCGTTACAAGCAATTTAATCCTCATTAAAATTCAACGGTATAAGACCAATATATTCAGAACCATCCTCACCCACAGCCAAAAAAACCACCCAACCCACCCACTCATATATAGATACATTAAATTATTTTGTTTGTATATAACATACTGCGGCTGTATATACTCGTATACAATATACAACACACATTATAGAATTGCATCATACCTCGCTATATATCGTAAATTAGTCATCTTGAGATTATAATCGCACAATGACAACAACAACAATCTTATAAAGGGTGATTTTTTTGAGGTTAGGATTTTCATGCATTAGTATTTGACAGATCCCGCGGGATTTCAGACAAGGTGTCAAAGAGAAAGATGCTCAGTATGCTTTAACATTTCATAATGAATAGACTTACTAACGAGCAACGCTTGCAAATAATTGAATTATGGGCCCTAGAAAAGTTGGCAGAAAATCCGCTTTTTTATCGACAAATTTTGTTCAGCGATGAGGCTCATTTCTGGTTGAATGGCTATGTAAATAAGCAAAATTGCCGCATTTGGAGTGAAGAGCAACCAGAAGCCGTTCAAGAACTGCCCATGCATCCCGAAAAATGCACTGTTTGGTGTGGTTTGTACGCTGGTGGAATCATTGGACCGTATTTTTTCAAAGATGCTGTTGGACGCAACGTTACGGTGAATGGCGATCGCTATCGTTCGATGCTAACAAACTTTTTGTTGCCAAAAATGGAAGAACTGAACTTAGTTGACATGTGGTTTCAACAAGATGGCGCTACATGCCACACAGCTCGCGATTCTATGGCCATTTTGAGGGGAAACTTCGGAGAACAATTCATCTCAAGAAATGGCCCGGTAAGTTGGCCACCAAGATCATGCGATTTGACGCCTTTAGACTATTTTTTGTGGGGCTACGTCAAGTCTAAAGTCTACAGAAATAAGCCAGCAACTATTCCAGTTTTGGAAGACAACGTTTCCGAAGAAATTCGGGCTATTCCGGCCGAAATGCTCGAAAAAGTTGCCCAAAATTGGACTTTCCGAATGGACCACCTAAGACGCAGCCGTGGTCAACATTTAAATGAAATTATCTTCAAAAAGTAAATGTCATGGACCAATCTAACGTTTCAAATAAAGAACCGATGAGATTTTGCAAATTTTATGCGTTTTTTTTTAAAAAAAAGTTCTCAAGCTCTTAAAAAATCACCCTTTATATTCATTCATAAGTTTATACACAGCTAGTTTTTTATGTTATTTTTTGTTTAATGCCCAGATTTGACCCAGATTTTTTTTTTTAAGCTGAATTTCTCTACAAAACAATTATCTGTATCCTACACACACAAACACACATAACTTTTCGCTCGACCAATTTTCTTATGATATAAGACTCTACTGTACACGACTGTATATACTTGTGATATGTGATATAACAATTTAATTTCTATGGAAAGCGCACATAAAATTCGTATACATATATATACTGGTGAATTCGAGAAGAAAATAAAGCTTTGTAAAACGTATATACATGTGTATGAAGCTTTTTTTGTGCTCTTCGACAGTATTCTTTTTTATTGGATGGCTCTTGGCACTCGTTCAAAACAAATAGATTTTAAATAAATTATGACGATTCCAAAGCAAACATCCAACGCAAATTTTATTTTCTTCGTAAACTTTTTTTTTTTCTTTTTTTTTTTTATGACTGTGGAACAATGGGCTAAGATGAAATAAAAGCTACAAAAAGCTGTAAAAAAATAAACTTTGTTAAATTTGAATGAAATTAATAAATAATAATTTATAAATATAAGACAGTAACATGATTTAATGTTGAAACATAATATATTTACAACAACAACAAAAATGTATGCCATTAAGCGGGGGAGTTTATCCTTTGATTGATTATGATTTTGAATCGAATTTGCGCGTTTTCCTTTTGGATGTTGCTAATTATATTCGTTTCTAGGTCGAACTTTTTATGCAACAAAAAAAAATCGAATGATTTAAATTGGGGGTGGCTGGCAGTCCACTTTCAAGGAAAAAGATGATCATTGAAAGCACAAACGGACCTAAAAATTTGAAATAGCTGTGTAAAAACATAGGTTTGTGGACTTTGTGGATTTGTAAAATTTATGAGTTACTTAATAGATTACCATGGGTGGGTATGGTATTTAGTAAGCGGGAATAAACACCTTTTAAAACATCCTTTCCCTAAGCGCTTTTATCTCTTGTTCCAGCTGCGTATGGTATGGATTTACGAACTGAGTCTCATCGTATCCTATCGTTTTATTTCGAACCCGTGTGATGAATGTCCTTAAGTTGTTGGCTCCGTTTAATGTGTTGAGTGGTCTGCGGATTTATTCGTTGATGTGGTTGAAAGCTAAATCGATGGCGACGATGTATAAATTTGTGTCGCGCAACACATATTCAGCTTCGATTTCTATCACCCCTGATCCTTGGAGATTGAATGATTTAATGGCCGCATACTACATCGAATGTTGTTTCATATGGAATAGAGTATTTCCACTGATTCGTCGATGGAGCTTAATTCAATGGTTTGATTTCTCAACTGACCTAATGGTATACATACCCCTTCCAGAATTGATGTTCGTTGTAAGATCGCTAATTCGCATTGGTTTTTTGATTAGTCATTGCGTTATAAATGGGCGCGATGTTTCACATAAAAATCGTTTATTTTGAAATAGTTGACATTGTTTCACTTCATCTGCTGTTAGTAATGTATAGTGTTCCCGATGATAATCTACTGCTAAGTATTCCGAATTGGTGGTCATGTATGACTGCGTGTTGTTGTGCTCAATATTAGGTACTGACAATACTGCCAATAGGGTCATGCGCAAACGATAGAGGAATGGAATTTTTATTATGATGTTGCCCCGCGTGACTTTACTACGTAATCTGATGAAGTGATATATGTGAAGGAGATCAGAGATGGTATGTGTCGTTTGATTAATTCGAGCTCTTGTTCTAATTGAGCGCGAGCAAATAATGTGGGATGCAATATATTCTTGTGTGCGTGCTGGATCACATTGAGTTTGGTTTTCTGGGTGTGTTCCAGATTTTTTAGAAATAACATCAATTCAATTGTTGAGGTTAATATCGAGCAAATTTGTTCTTCTCTGATGGAGTATTCATTTAATTCCATTTCAGCATTCAGCCTTCTCTGCTGTTCTATCAGGTTGTTTTAAGAATTATGCTTTACTATAGCTTAATTGTGTTGTCTATCATGGTGGTATGACCCTTCATCAATGACTCTAACTGTTGCTCATCAATATTTATGGCTTCAAACTGTGTCTCCTATGCCTCGTTTTGGTCGTTGTACCTTCTTGTTGCTTTCTAATAACAATTCACTGTCCACAATCAAATTGTCGTACTGCAATTGAATTTGTTGAAGAATTAAGCCGCAATTTAACCCAGCTATATTCAAGCATACCACCTTTAATTCATATTGTATTTGCTTAAAGGCTTCAATTTTTTCCCAGTAATTGCTCATGTTGTAATAAACTTCCAATGTTCATTTCATTGCTACCACCTCGAGTTTACCTATTTCTTCGAAGTGAATCAATGTGGAGTGATTGAAAGGAGTTATGTGTACGATGGCCTGCACAATTCCCAAAATACAATAAATGGAAAATGTGGCTAACGCTAGATGATTGACGGTTCCTCTATTCTTTATTTGTATATTAAGCCTTAAAGGTTAGGTTAGGTTATGGTGGCCGTCCTAAAGGACTAGCATAGACCCAAAATTGGTCCGTAGCTGTACCACATTCGAGTTTTCTCCTCTTCACTCGCTGAACCATCGTGAGCTTACCAAGAAGCGTTTAAAGTCCGGATCCTGATCTTACTAAGATCCGTGAGGTCGTTCAAAGGGGAAGTCCCCATAAATTTTGTTCTGCTGTACGCTAGACCAGGACAGGTGCAGAGCAGATGGAGCACATTTTCCTCCTCCTCCTCATCACCACAGCTGCGGCAGAAATCGTGGGCTGGGACACCCAGTCTGCGCGCATGTATCCCAATGAGACAATGTCCCGTTATAGCTCCCACGACCATACCAATATGGTGTCGTCGAAGCGATATCAGTTGGTCTGATCTAGACCGGTCAAGACCAGGCCAGATCTGCCTGGTTATTACACACGAACTGGCGTTAGACCATCTGACGTTCGTTTCTTTTATAGTTTCTTCCAGAAGCAACAGTTTACATGAAGCAAGCGGTATCTTTATATCCCGCCTGCTTTGGGTTATTAGGCGTGCTGTACCCTTGCGGGCCAACTCATCTGCCTTTACATTCCCTGCGATATTGAAATGCCCTGGCACCCACGTCAAGCGGATGTTGAACTGATCAGCCATCTCATTTAAAGATACCAGACAGTTCTGGGCTACTTACGACGTCAGGGAGTATGATTATAGCGTTTTAATAGCAGCCATGCTGTCCGTAAAAATGCGAATATCCCTCGTAGATATTACATTATACTTCAACCAGTCCATGACTTCCATTTTCGCGATCAGTTCAGCTTGAAAAACGCTGCAAAAGTCGGGAAGACGAAAAGAGAGGTTAACCCCTAGTGCCTCACAGAATACCCCGCAGCCAACCCCTTTATCCCTTTTTGAGCCATCCGTGAAGAAGCTTAGCGCCTCATTGTCCATAACCGTTTCGTTCACCCAGTCCTCTCTGGTGGGAAACTCAGTTTGGAATCTCACCTCAGCAGATGGCAAGGGAATAGCGTAGTCGGTAGCTTCCGGAATACCCCTGTTGCATAGGATAGACGAGTGCCCTGCATTGTTACAGGTCCACATAGATATGGATTTGAGCCGAATGGCTGTGCAAGATGCAAGCTGCTCGGCCGCAATATCCAATGGAATAAGATGAAAGAGTATCTCCAGAGCTTGAGTAGGTGTGCTCCTGAGAGCCCCACTTATACACAAGCAGGCCGTTTTTTGGACTTTCATCAATAGTTTAAGGTTGGCCATAATTTTTAACGCTGGCCACCAGACGACAACCCCATACAGCAGTATAGGTTTGACCACTGAAACGTAGAGCCAGTGTACTATGTGGGGCTCCATACCCCATCTCTTTCCAATGGCATTTTTGCAGGAGTAGAGCGCTATAGTAGCTTTCTTTACTCTCTCTACGATGTTTGGTTTCCAGCTTAGCTTGCTATCCAAAAGAAGTCCGAGTTATTTTGCTCTATCCGTAAAGATCAAGCGAGTACCATTTAATGTTGGCGGGTCACACTGAAGAAGCTTGTGCTTCCTGGTAAAGAGGACCAGCTCTGTTTTCTGTGGGTTTGCGTTCAGTCCGCAGCCGCGTGCCCACTCAGAAAGGTAGCCAAGCGCGCACTGCATGCGCTCACTCAGCGTACTAGGATATTTACCGAAGGCCGCAATAGCAACGTCATCCGCGTAAGCAACCACCTTGAAACCTTGCCCTTCCAGGTTTAGTAACAGGTCATTTATGACCAAGTTCCAAAGAAGGGGGGATAAAACCCCACCTTGAGGTGTCCCTCTGCTCACGTATCTGGCGGCAGACGTCCCACCCAGATAAGCTGTCACGATCCTGCCTCTAAGCATATGATCTATCCAGCCTCTGAGTGACCCGTCTACCCCCAGACACGCAAGGGCCCCAGTGATTGCCCCCGGTCTGACGTTGATAAAGGCCCCCTCTATATCCAAGAAGGTTACCATTGAATATTCTTTATTTTCAAGTGATTTCTCAATCGGGCCAATAAGGGAGTGGAGAGCTGTTTCCACCGATCGTCCCTTACGGTATGCGTGTTGAGATTTCGACAGCTCGCCCGGCTTGATTGAGCCTCTAATGTGAGCCTCTATTAGTCTTTCCAGTGTTTTGAACAGAAAAGAAGATAAGCTTATAGGCCTAAAGTCTTTGGGATAGCAGTGAGAGCTTTTTCCCGCCTTAGGTATAAATATTACTTTTATTTCAGTCCACTTCCTAGGAATGTGACAGAGTTCCAGGCTGCCTTTGAAGATAACTTCCAGCCAGGGCAGGGTTAAGTCAATAGTTCGCTGGATATCCGCAGGGATAATGCCATCAGGCCCTGCCGACTTGTATGGCTTAAAGCTGTTTATTGCCCATAGGATATTCCGCCTGCTTACTATATGGCTTACGGAGTTTACACCCCTATTTATCATGGGTCCCTCCGGAGCTAGTACCGAGCACTCCGGGAAGTGCGTTTCTAGTAATAGCTCCAGGGATTCCTCACTACATGTAGTCCATGAACCATCCGGTCGTTGTAGATAACTCGGGATGGAAGGACTAGAACAAAGTACTTTGCGTAGCCTGGCCGCCTCCGAGGACTCCTGTATATTGCCACAGTAGAGCCTCCAGGCTCTCGTTTTGGCTGCTCTCAGCTCGTACTTATAGGTTTTCAGGACTTCCTTATAACAGTCCCAATCCGCAGCAGCATTTGTGTGCCTTGCTCTCTTGAACAATCTCCTGCATTTCATACGAGTACCTTGGAGCTCTCTCGACCACCAGGGTGGCCGAGATTTACCCAAGGGCCTACTGATAGGACATGCACCTAACATGGCCTTATTAAAAGCATCAGATAGCCTGATTACTAGAGCATCAAGCTCCTGTGTAGATGCAGGAGGGTTTGGAACCGATACCGGTAATAAGTTACCCAGAATGGTTCTGAAACAATCCCAATCAGTTTTCCTCCTATTCCTGAAGGGTGGTTTGCTAGTGGGTTTTGTATCCACTTCGTATTGGAGATAACAATGGTCAGAAAAGGAATGGTCTTCGGACACTTTCCAGTTCAATACCCTCTCCTTAATAAAATCCGAGACAAGTGTGATATCCAGCACTTCTTGTCTATTTTTAGTAATAAAGGTTGGCTTGCACCCGATATTACATATATTTAGGTTAGTACTTAAAATAAAATCAAGGAGTAACTCACCTCGCCTGTTGATATTTGTACTTCCCCAGATTGAGTGATGTGCATTAGCATCACTGCCCATGATGACTCCTACTTTTCGTTTTTGAGCCTCCATTATTGCACTAACCAACCTACCTGGTGGTATGTTTTCCTCCTCGTACGGTAGGTAGGCCGATATTAGCCAGAGATTTTGCCCATTCATCTCGATGCTAGCCACCACTACATCAGCGTTGCTGTAATTAAGTAGTATAAAAATATTCAGATTATTTCTAGCGAGAATGCAGGAACGTATCTTACCTTCATTCTTCGCATGTAGTATTTTATATTTGGAAGTTCTGAGGCCCAGCACCCGGTCATCATTGACCCAAGGTTCCTGAACCAGAACAACATCAATGGACTCAGATTCCATTTTGAGCAGGAGGGCCGCTGAGGCGGCTTTAGAGTGATGGAGGTTGATCTGAAGGATCTTAAGCATTAGATATTGCTTACCTCCACCACTGTTGAATCAGAATCTTCTGACGTCGATTCGTCCGGTAGGAGCGCACAACGTAGTCCCAATGATCTCGATATCTCCGAGTCCAGGGATAGTGTCTCCTGAGCGTCTTCCGGGATGCTTTGGACATCTGGGTCACCAGCAATAGGCGGGACACCACTAGTGGCTTCCCCACCTGCTGCAGGTGCCCCAGTTCTGTCAGCCTCATCGCGCTTATAGATTTTGAGCGTAATCGCTCCAAATCCATAGCTGACCAGGCCTCCAGATTTTGCCAAAGCACCCACGGATTCTCTGTCGATGATTATGACGGCCGATCTGTGATCTGTTTCCGCCTTAACCTCATCTAACCTGGCAATCTTCCAGGTGGCCGTTGGCAGATCCGGATTGCTGATTTTCAACATTTCCAGGATCTCCCTAGGATCAGTTGGCTCCGCAGGAATCCAGGCTCGTGCCCTTGGCCTGCAGGGAATTTCTTTCCTAGTCACCACTGCTAGTTTGGCCCCCGGCCAGACTTCCCCCAGGCTGCCGATCGCCTTTTTATAGAGGGTCACAGACCTCTCATCGGCACAGGCAGTCAGTTTTACGTGACCCCGGTGCCACCCTCCATCTCGGCAGGACGGAGCAGGTCCTGGGTTCTCCCTCATGATTTTGAGGAAGATGGCGGCTAAGGCCTTCTCCACCTTCCTCCAGTTAAGGGTCGTAATGCTCCCATCTTCTTGTGCCCTGTCAACGACTGCCATGATCAGGTGATCCTTTAGCACCTCGTTGAAGGGCCTGGTAACATTGTCCGGAACCCGTTTCTTTTTAGCCTCCGTAGGCGGTTCATCATCAGATCTCTGCCTTTTCGGCTGTGAGATCACAACGGAACCCTCCTGCTTTGGCTCAGTGATACGTCTTGCCCACGCAAGCGTATCCTTGTCTCTATCCGTTCTCTGCTCCAACGGAATGTTACAGATCTTAGAGATCATGCGCCAGGCTCTCTTCCTGGTCTGATAGTTTGACACTGATGGAGGGCCAGCATTCGTGCCTTTGCCCTTTGGTTTCGAGGGGCCAGCCTCATTCGGTCTTATGCCCCTAATTGCACGTTGGAGACCGGGCCTAAAGGCCGATGTCTCCGCAGTACTAGATTCCGGTTTTTTAAGAGCACCGGTCTCTTCTTTTTTTTTATCTGGATCTTCCATAATAGGCCCCACGAGTAGCGGAGAAAGGAGGTCCACCTGTGCAGAGATCCGCAATACACAGGTAAGGCTACATGATCCGGAGGGCGCCAAGTTGTTATATTTTATGTCTTTGTTTAACACAAAATATAATGTTATTCTTAAATATTCGGTGGAGAGAAATATCAAATTGATATTTATATTAGTTGGAGAAAAAGATCTCAGTAGACAAATGCCGCTAGGGGAGTGGAGCGCTGAAACGCTCTTCTTTCTTCCCTCCTCGTTTTGCTATACGAGGTTCGCTCATCAATGTTTACTGGATCGGTGCCGTGTATGTTAGTATGATGATTTAATTATTGATACTCGCTTACCACGGATGGGGGCTATGACAGTATCAATAATAATTTGTGTTATAGTTATACTTACTTGATTGATGAATGATGAGTATTCTCGATCTTGACTTATAACACTGAGTATTTAAGTTTTAGGTTTTTCTTTATTTATTTACTACTTAATGACTTGACTTAGACTTTGACTGTATTATCTTCAACTACAACTGACTTAAAATATATTGACTTCAACTACAACTGACTTTAATAATAATAATAATAATAATAATAATTTATTCTTCAACTATATATACTAAATATTCTATGTCAAATTGTTGTTATTGATTTATTTTGTTTTTCACAATTTGACACATATTAATTTTTCACAATTTGACACACATTAATGTTTTAATACTAATTAATAATTGCCAAATTGCGTTTTGCAATTTTATATTCAATTATTATTATTTAGGTTATTACCATAAAATGTGTGCTCGTTTTTGAAATTTTGTGCTCTATAAACAATTTGTTTTCGCCTTAGATTTTAAATTATAATTTTATTTTAACATTCAGGCGTTTTCTTTACTTTATGGTACTCTTTGGAGTGGTCAGCAGTGGTTTCACAACACTGCTTACCCCCCAGGGAAAGATTTTTCTTTGAAGAAGGAAAATCTTCTATAGAATATATGTTTAATTTCTAGTATACATAGTTTTGATTTAATTTTGTTGATTGTCATCTTCTGGTCTTTGCATCAGCTTGGTCTTCTTTTGGTCAGCTTGGTGTTCTTGTGGTCAGTTTATCTTCATTTTGTTTGTCAGCTTGTTTACATCGTTTTATTTGTCTGGTCATTGGCATTTTGTTTACAATTTTTTATTTCTTATCATCTACTTATATTAGTGTTTGCTGTGTAAGCAAGGTTGATTTTACTATGGAATTTTGCTTAGGTTTTTTTTTTTTTTTTAAAAAACTGCATAATTATTTTGTTTTCTTTTTGTTTTTGTTTTTTTTTTTTTTTTTTTGTAATTTAAATTTGTAATATGATGAAAAAGTGTATTTGTTTTGAAATTACTGTACTACATTTATTGTTTCTTATATAATTATGTGGAAGTGAAATATGATGATTTTAATTTTTATTTTTTTATTATTACTTATATAATAGTTATAATTTTATATGGTAGTGTAATATGATTATTATTTTTTTTTTTTATATGTTGAACTTGAAAAATTTAGCATACAAGTTACATTATTGAAATTTGAGTGAACATTTTTTTTATTACAACAAATTTGTTTAGTTTTACAACTAATTTGTGTTTTAATCTTTAAGTTACTTAATTCTAGTTTTGATTAAAGAAATATTATTTATTGATATTATATTTTGATAATATGATATCAAGATTTTACTAAAAAAATTTATTTTATTTTATTTAATTTAAAAAAAAAATTTTTTTTTATTTAATTTAATTTAATATTTTATTTAATATATTTTAAGATATTTGAAAATATTTTGTTTCTTATAATTACATACATATATAATTTAATCTTTGACTAATGGTTAATGTTAGTAAAAAAATGTTTGGGAGTTAGCCTGTTCTTCTTCGAGTTTTAGTTAATTTCTCGCCGAAGGAAAAGCTAATTCTCTCCTGATTTTATTGTAATTTACGCGCGTGTTTTGTTTCGTAATTTAGAAGAGGTTTTCGATTTTCGCGTATTTATTTAAGATTGAGTCAATTTTCTCTATGATTTTTAAACGATTTTCAAATTTTGACTCTTTTTTTTTATGATTTAAGGGTGGGTGTTTTAGAGTGGATGTTTTAGGATAAGTTTTTGTGGGGTAGGAGATTAATCTTTTTTTAGGCGGTTGTTGTGGACATTTTTGTTTTTGCCTCTGATGCAAATAAGGGTATTGGTTGGTGAGAGTACTTGTACGACTGGGAAGGGTCCTAACCAAAGTGGGTCTTGTTTGTTACGCCTCATGTTATTCTGAAGCCAGACAAGATCTCCAATGGTTGTTTGAAAATTGGTGGTTGATTTGTCGTAATTGGTTTTGGCTCTTTCTTTCTGTTTCATTGTATTGAGTCGGGCAATATGGTGGGCTAAACGTAGGCGTGCTTTAAGTTCGCTTACGTAGTCATCATAATTATATGTGGGTTGAGGTTCTTTCTTAACGGAGGTGGGGACTAAGGCTGGTCGGCCGAAAACTAGTTCGTATGGTGTGAAATTTGTGGAACAATGGGGTGTGGTGTTGTATACGAACATTGCGTAGTGTACCATTTCATCCCAATTGCTATGGTCGATGTTTGAAAAATTGCGTAAATATTCTTTGAGGGTATTGTGAGATCTCTCAAGAGCACCATTAGTCTGTGGGTGGAAACTTGTTGTGGTTATATGTTTAATTTTGAGAAGTTTGCAGATATTTTCGAAAAGGTTGCTCATGAAATTCGATCCCATGTCTGTAAGGATCTTTTCAGGGGCTCCGAGCTTAGTTATATACTGCTCGCATAATGCTTTGGCTACTGTACTGGCTCTTTCGTCTGGTAATGGTATTGCACCGGAGAATTTTGTTAGATCGTCCTGAAATGTCAGGAGGTATTTATTTTGATTATTGGTAATTGGTAGGGGACCTACAATGTCGAGTGCAACACGTTGAAAAGGGTACTCCGATGTCTCGGTTAGTACAAGAGGGACTTTTGTCTTTTTACTAGATTTATTTTTTTTACATTTCTGGCATTTTTGAATATATTTCTTTACTTCGCGGAGCATGTTTGGCCAATAGTAGTTCATTCTGATTCGTCTGTACGTTCGAAATACACCTGCATGTCCTCCTAATGGTAGGTCATGTTTCTCGTGCAGAATTTTTAGTTTGGTACTAGGATCAGTAATGATTTGGACCATGGGTTTATTGAGGATTGTTGCCGGAGGTGGTTCAAGTTTTGAATTAGTTGGTTCAGGATCTACGGTTTCTGTCTGTATTTCTTTAGCTTTGGCTCGAGTAATCACGTTGATTTCTACGGGTTTGGTTCGGCTTAATGCATCTGCTCCAGTATTAGTTTTTCCTGGTACATGCACTATATTGTAATCGTATTCGGCTAACTGTATTCGCCATTTTAAGATTCGTTTCGAAACGTTTTTAAGGTCGCCTATTAGTGGTTTGTGGTCTGTTCTAATCGTGAATTTTCTGCCATATAGGTAGGGTCTAAATATGTCTACTGCCCATTTCGTGGCTAGCATCTCTTTTTCAATCGTAGAGTAGTTTTTCTCTGCTTGCTTTAGACAGCGGCTTGCATACGCAACTGGTAAATCATTGTCATTGTGGATTTGGCTCAGAATTGCACCTACGCCGTAATCACTAGCGTCAGTGGTGAGGATAAATATTTTATCAAAATCGGGGTATTGTAGTATTGGAGTTGTAATTAATTTGGATTTTAGAAGTTCAAATGCGTTTTTGCATTTTTCTGACCATTCGAATTTAACTTTCTTTCTGGTAAGTTGGTGCAGGGGTTCTGCAATGGTGGAAAAACCTGGGACAAATTTTCTGTAGTAACTTGTGAGACCTAGAAAACTTTTCGTTTCTCGTGCATTACGAGGGGCTGGGAAATTAACAATTGCCTCTACTGTTTTGGGGTTCGGTTTAATTCCTTCAGTTGTAATGGCATGACCTAGATATTGTATTTCTTTGCCTAAAAATCGACATTTTTCTGTCTGAATTTTGAGGTTATTCAATCTAAATGCTTCAAAAACGTCTCTTAGCTTTTTATTATGATCATTCAGGTTTCTTCCGTATATTATAACATCGTCAAGGTATACAAAGCATTTCAAACCTTGTTGGCCTAGCAAGACATTATTAATCATTCTTTGGAATGTACTCTGTGAGTTCTTCATTCCGAAAGGCATTCGGAGGAATTCAAAATGACCGAAATCAGTGCTGAAAGCGGTTTTGTGCTGGTCTGTGGGATCCATTTGAATCTGGTGGTAACCACTTGCCATATCTAAAGTGGTGAAATACTGTGATCGACCTAACTGATCGAATATATCATTTATGAGTGGAAGAGGGTAAGAGTCACCAATCGTAGCCTCATTTACTCTTCTAAAGTCTACGACTACTCTCCATTTTGGCTTACCATTCTGATCTGGCTTCTTAGGTACTACTAATAAAGGACTATTGAATGGACTTGTACTGTGTGTGATTATGTTATCCTCAAGCATCTTCTGTACTTGTTCATTAATCACGGATTTTAGAATTTGCGGTACTCTATATTGTCTGGTGTTGATGGGAGATGTGTCTGAATGAAGGTGCACCTGATGGCTCACACCTGGGACACTGGATAATTTATCACCTTCTATGTAGAATATATCGGAATATTCGCTAATCAGTTCTAGTAATGTGGTTGATTCTTCAATGTTTAGATTCTTATCTAACGTTGGGATAATTTGTCCTAAAATTATATCTTCTCTATTTTTGATTCCTGTTACTGGGACTTGACTTGGATTGATTTGAAGTATCTCGAAATTATCTAAGGGTGAGAGTATTGGTTTGAAATTCTTGATTATGGCTTCTGATGGGTTGCAATTGACTATGCTAATCTGGGCTTTATATTGGTTGGGTTTTATGAGACAGTTACCTGAGAATACTCCATGGGTTATTTCTTGCGAATGACATAAATATTCATTATTTGTGGGAGTTGTAATTTGTACAGTTATTTCTTTCCGTGCAGGAAGATGTATTTCTGATGGATCACTAGAGAAGTTAATTATATTTCCTTGGATTACTAGTTGATTTGAACTATAAAGTATATCAATTTTGTTGTTACTTAAGAAATCTCTTCCAAGAATACCATCTTGGTTGATTGGGAAATCATTTCCTACTACATGGAAATTCTGAAATATTTTGAGCTTAGGAGTGATGTCGAGGTGTGTGTACACGCTACCAAAAGTTACAGTGGCCTTTCCGCCTATTCCTGTTAGATTCATATCGTCGATGAATCTTTCCTTTATTAACGACACTGCAGCACCGGAGTCAATTAGGAACTGTATAGTACTTTCCTTTGATACTCCTAATTTTAAATTTACGACATCATGAGAGAACTTATGATTAGAAACTAGATTTATTTTGAAATTGTGGGAAGGAGGATTTTCTTGGGTTACTACATTATGAACCTGTGCTACCGTCACGAATGTTCCTTTTGGTGGCCAATCACCATTATTCGATGCAAGTGAGTTTTGTACGGGTCGTCTGTCTTGAGCTACAGAACTACTTTTTGAGATAGGATTTGATTTATTTAGAGGGTTATATGGGTTATTCTGTTCGTTGTTTGGCGGTCTACTTGTTTTGTTAATCGAGACGGAACTCGATGGAAGACTTAAACTATTATTCGAGGAGGTTCTCGATTGATTAAAATTACCCGAGGAGGTTCTCGGTTGATTATTATTGACGTTCGAGGAGGTTCTCGATTGAAGACTTAAATTACTATTCGAGGAGGGTCTCGATTGATTATTATTGATATTCGAGGAGGTTCTCGATTTATTAAAATTATCCGAGGAGGTTCTCGGTTGATTAAGACTATCCGAGGAGGTTCTCGGTTGATTGATATTATCCGAGGAGGTTCTCGGTTGATTGATATTCGAGGAGGTTCTCGATTGATTACTTAAATTGCTATTCGAGGAGGTTCTCGATTGATTATTATTGATATTCGAGGAGGTTCTCGATTTATTAAAATTATCCGAGGAGGTTCTCGGTTGATTAAGACTATCCGAGGAGGTTCTCGGTTGATTGATATTATCCGAGGAGGTTCTCGGTTGATTGATATTCGAGGAGGTTCTCGATTGATTACTTAAATTGCTATTCGAGGAGGTTCTCGATTGATTAAAATTATTATTCGGGTCGTTTGTATTAAGATTCGCAAAACGGTTGGACTGGATAGTATTGTCGATACTAGGGATGTCATGTTGAAAATGCGGTTGGTCAGGGTAATTGATGAGGGCTGGACTCGTCTGGACTACAGCTAATTTTCCTGTTGTTCGACGAGTCCCTGCTCGTTTCCCTGTGGATATTGTAATTCATCAGTCATCTCTTGTATGTAATTTATGGATACATTCCCTAAGTCATTGGTCAGTTCATTTATGTTTGGATTTAATTTTCTCTGGAAGTTTTGTTGATTTTTATAAAGATAGTTTGGATGGTTTCGTGGAGGTGAGGTTTCGATTTGTCTTCGAGTTGGGGATACTTGTTGGTTTCTGATTGGCTGGATATGGTTTGTGTGCTGAAAGTTGGGTCTGTTGTAGTTGATTCTTTGGGTGTCAGGCACGTTTGTTCGTTGATTAAGGTACATATTGTTTGGTTGGTTCGGGTACTTATTTGGATAACAATTGTAGTTTCTGTTGTTGCCTGGAATGATATTCTGTGCAGGTTGAGTGGTGAAGTTATTTGGGCGTGTTGAGAATTCCCTTTTCCTTGCATCATTTGTTCTTTTGGTGTTGCAGTTTTCCAGTATATGACCGGTTCTCTTGCAATACCTGCAAAAACTTGGAGGTTGGTAAGGTTCTCTGAGTGTTGGACTTCTCATATTGGAGTGGCATTCTCTAGCCTTGTGTCCTATTCTTTCACATAATTGACATCTAGTTTGCTCCATTTCCTGATCGGCTACTTGTGGTGTTTGGTATACTTTGCTGTAACCAAGTTGTCTTTCAATTCGGCCAGCCATTTCTATTAGTTCCTTAAGAGGTTTGTCTGCTAATATCGTTAGATGTGTTTTTATAGCAACATTTTGTAAACCACGAACAAAAGCTTCTTGTTCCAATGTAGCTAATAAAGGTTTCGGAAGTGAATTATCTTCTCCATATTTGATTTGAACGCCTGCTTCATAATCTAATGCGTAGCTTTGGACGCGGCTTCCAAAATCTCCGCAACTTTCAAATTTGTTCTGTTTGGCATTACTGAGTCTATTCGATAATATTTCGACTGTGTAGGTAGGCAGAAATTTTCGTGTTAAGGTGCTATAAAATTCTTTAAAGGTCTTAACCTCAATATCACGGAAAATTTCATATGCTCTTCCTCGTAGTCTAAATATTGTTTCTTCTAGTGCGGTAGCCAAACTGTCCGGTTTGTCAGCGTATAATTTTTCGATCCGTTTGCACGCATCCATGAAAAAATTTACTTCGCTGGCATCAACGTCTGGTTGACCGTAAAAGAGAGGAACTCGTCTTTCAACTGACTCTTGAATTTGTGCCATGTTTTTCTTAATTTGTATGTCGCGATAGGTTGGGATTGTTAGATGGTGAAGTATTTTGTTATCCAGAGTGGAACGTTTAGTTACCCGGAGTGGAAAATTTGCGTATGTAATACTAATAATTATGTGACCCGGAGTGGAAAGTTTGCGGCAGCGCCAATGTTATATTTTATGTTTTTGTTTAACACAAAATATAATGTTATTCTTAAATATTCGGTGGAGAGAAATATCAAATTGATATTTATATTAGTTGGAGAAAAAGATCTCAGTAGACAAATGCCGCTAGGGGAGTGGAGCGCTGAAACGCTCTTCTTTCTTCCCTCCTCGTTTTGCTATACGAGGTTCGCTCATCAATGTTTACTGGATCGGTGCCGTGTATGTTAGTATGATGATTTAATTATTGATACTCGCTTACCACGGATGGGGGCTATGACAGTATCAATAATAATTTGTGTTATAGTTATACTTACTTGATTGATGAATGATGAGTATTCTCGATCTTGACTTATAACACTGAGTATTTAAGTTTTAGGTTTTTCTTTATTTATTTACTACTTAATGACTTGACTTAGACTTTGACTGTATTATCTTCAACTACAACTGACTTAAAATATATTGACTTCAACTACAACTGACTTTAATAATAATAATAATAATAATAATTTATTCTTCAACTATATATACTAAATATTCTATGTCAAATTGTTGTTATTGATTTATTTTGTTTTTCACAATTTGACACATATTAATTTTTCACAATTTGACACACATTAATGTTTTAATACTAATTAATAATTGCCAAATTGCGTTTTGCAATTTTATATTCAATTATTATTATTTAGGTTATTACCATAAAATGTGTGCTCGTTTTTGAAATTTTGTGCTCTATAAACAATTTGTTTTCGCCTTAGATTTTAAATTATAATTTTATTTTAACATTCAGGCGTTTTCTTTACTTTATGGTACTCTTTGGAGTGGTCAGCAGTGGTTTCACAACACTGCTTACCCCCCAGGGAAAGATTTTTCTTTGAAGAAGGAAAATCTTCTATAGAATATATGTTTAATTTCTAGTATACATAGTTTTGATTTAATTTTGTTGATTGTCATCTTCTGGTCTTTGCATCAGCTTGGTCTTCTTTTGGTCAGCTTGGTGTTCTTGTGGTCAGTTTATCTTCATTTTGTTTGTCAGCTTGTTTACATCGTTTTATTTGTCTGGTCATTGGCATTTTGTTTACAATTTTTTATTTCTTATCATCTACTTATATTAGTGTTTGCTGTGTAAGCAAGGTTGATTTTACTATGGAATTTTGCTTAGGTTTTTTTTTTTTTTTTAAAAAACTGCATAATTATTTTGTTTTCTTTTTGTTTTTGTTTTTTTTTTTTTTTTTTTGTAATTTAAATTTGTAATATGATGAAAAAGTGTATTTGTTTTGAAATTACTGTACTACATTTATTGTTTCTTATATAATTATGTGGAAGTGAAATATGATGATTTTAATTTTTATTTTTTTATTATTACTTATATAATAGTTATAATTTTATATGGTAGTGTAATATGATTATTATTTTTTTTTTTTATATGTTGAACTTGAAAAATTTAGCATACAAGTTACATTATTGAAATTTGAGTGAACATTTTTTTTATTACAACAAATTTGTTTAGTTTTACAACTAATTTGTGTTTTAATCTTTAAGTTACTTAATTCTAGTTTTGATTAAAGAAATATTATTTATTGATATTATATTTTGATAATATGATATCAAGATTTTACTAAAAAAATTTATTTTATTTTATTTAATTTAAAAAAAAAATTTTTTTTTATTTAATTTAATTTAATATTTTATTTAATATATTTTAAGATATTTGAAAATATTTTGTTTCTTATAATTACATACATATATAATTTAATCTTTGACTAATGGTTAATGTTAGTAAAAAAATGTTTGGGAGTTAGCCTGTTCTTCTTCGAGTTTTAGTTAATTTCTCGCCGAAGGAAAAGCTAATTCTCTCCTGATTTTATTGTAATTTACGCGCGTGTTTTGTTTCGTAATTTAGAAGAGGTTTTCGATTTTCGCGTATTTATTTAAGATTGAGTCAATTTTCTCTATGATTTTTAAACGATTTTCAAATTTTGACTCTTTTTTTTTATGATTTAAGGGTGGGTGTTTTAGAGTGGATGTTTTAGGATAAGTTTTTGTGGGGTAGGAGATTAATCTTTTTTTAGGCGGTTGTTGTGGACATTTTTGTTTTTGCCTCTGATGCAAATAAGGGTATTGGTTGGTGAGAGTACTTGTACGACTGGGAAGGGTCCTAACCAAAGTGGGTCTTGTTTGTTACGCCTCATGTTATTCTGAAGCCAGACAAGATCTCCAATGGTTGTTTGAAAATTGGTGGTTGATTTGTCGTAATTGGTTTTGGCTCTTTCTTTCTGTTTCATTGTATTGAGTCGGGCAATATGGTGGGCTAAACGTAGGCGTGCTTTAAGTTCGCTTACGTAGTCATCATAATTATATGTGGGTTGAGGTTCTTTCTTAACGGAGGTGGGGACTAAGGCTGGTCGGCCGAAAACTAGTTCGTATGGTGTGAAATTTGTGGAACAATGGGGTGTGGTGTTGTATACGAACATTGCGTAGTGTACCATTTCATCCCAATTGCTATGGTCGATGTTTGAAAAATTGCGTAAATATTCTTTGAGGGTATTGTGAGATCTCTCAAGAGCACCATTAGTCTGTGGGTGGAAACTTGTTGTGGTTATATGTTTAATTTTGAGAAGTTTGCAGATATTTTCGAAAAGGTTGCTCATGAAATTCGATCCCATGTCTGTAAGGATCTTTTCAGGGGCTCCGAGCTTAGTTATATACTGCTCGCATAATGCTTTGGCTACTGTACTGGCTCTTTCGTCTGGTAATGGTATTGCACCGGAGAATTTTGTTAGATCGTCCTGAAATGTCAGGAGGTATTTATTTTGATTATTGGTAATTGGTAGGGGACCTACAATGTCGAGTGCAACACGTTGAAAAGGGTACTCCGATGTCTCGGTTAGTACAAGAGGGACTTTTGTCTTTTTACTAGATTTATTTTTTTTACATTTCTGGCATTTTTGAATATATTTCTTTACTTCGCGGAGCATGTTTGGCCAATAGTAGTTCATTCTGATTCGTCTGTACGTTCGAAATACACCTGCATGTCCTCCTAATGGTAGGTCATGTTTCTCGTGCAGAATTTTTAGTTTGGTACTAGGATCAGTAATGATTTGGACCATGGGTTTATTGAGGATTGTTGCCGGAGGTGGTTCAAGTTTTGAATTAGTTGGTTCAGGATCTACGGTTTCTGTCTGTATTTCTTTAGCTTTGGCTCGAGTAATCACGTTGATTTCTACGGGTTTGGTTCGGCTTAATGCATCTGCTCCAGTATTAGTTTTTCCTGGTACATGCACTATATTGTAATCGTATTCGGCTAACTGTATTCGCCATTTTAAGATTCGTTTCGAAACGTTTTTAAGGTCGCCTATTAGTGGTTTGTGGTCTGTTCTAATCGTGAATTTTCTGCCATATAGGTAGGGTCTAAATATGTCTACTGCCCATTTCGTGGCTAGCATCTCTTTTTCAATCGTAGAGTAGTTTTTCTCTGCTTGCTTTAGACAGCGGCTTGCATACGCAACTGGTAAATCATTGTCATTGTGGATTTGGCTCAGAATTGCACCTACGCCGTAATCACTAGCGTCAGTGGTGAGGATAAATATTTTATCAAAATCGGGGTATTGTAGTATTGGAGTTGTAATTAATTTGGATTTTAGAAGTTCAAATGCGTTTTTGCATTTTTCTGACCATTCGAATTTAACTTTCTTTCTGGTAAGTTGGTGCAGGGGTTCTGCAATGGTGGAAAAACCTGGGACAAATTTTCTGTAGTAACTTGTGAGACCTAGAAAACTTTTCGTTTCTCGTGCATTACGAGGGGCTGGGAAATTAACAATTGCCTCTACTGTTTTGGGGTTCGGTTTAATTCCTTCAGTTGTAATGGCATGACCTAGATATTTTATTTCTTTGCCTAAAAATCGACATTTTTCTGTCTGAATTTTGAGGTTATTCAATCTAAATGCTTCAAAAACGTCTCTTAGCTTTTTATTATGATCATTCAGGTTTCTTCCGTATATTATAACATCGTCAAGGTATACAAAGCATTTCAAACCTTGTTGGCCTAGCAAGACATTATTAATCATTCTTTGGAATGTACTCTGTGAGTTCTTCATTCCGAAAGGCATTCGGAGGAATTCAAAATGACCGAAATCAGTGCTGAAAGCGGTTTTGTGCTGGTCTGTGGGATCCATTTGAATCTGGTGGTAACCACTTGCCATATCTAAAGTGGTGAAATACTGTGATCGACCTAACTGATCGAATATATCATTTATGAGTGGAAGAGGGTAAGAGTCACCAATCGTAGCCTCATTTACTCTTCTAAAGTCTACGACTACTCTCCATTTTGGCTTACCATTCTGATCTGGCTTCTTAGGTACTACTAATAAAGGACTATTGAATGGACTTGTACTGTGTGTGATTATGTTATCCTCAAGCATCTTCTGTACTTGTTCATTAATCACGGATTTTAGAATTTGCGGTACTCTATATTGTCTGGTGTTGATGGGAGATGTGTCTGAATGAAGGTGCACCTGATGGCTCACACCTGGGACACTGGATAATTTATCACCTTCTATGTAGAATATATCGGAATATTCGCTAATCAGTTCTAGTAATGTGGTTGATTCTTCAATGTTTAGATTCTTATCTAACGTTGGGATAATTTGTCCTAAAATTATATCTTCTCTATTTTTGATTCCTGTTACTGGGACTTGACTTGGATTGATTTGAAGTATCTCGAAATTATCTAAGGGTGAGAGTATTGGTTTGAAATTCTTGATTATGGCTTCTGATGGGTTGCAATTGACTATGCTAATCTGGGCTTTATATTGGTTGGGTTTTATGAGACAGTTACCTGAGAATACTCCATGGGTTATTTCTTGCGAATGACATAAATATTCATTATTTGTGGGAGTTGTAATTTGTACAGTTATTTCTTTCCGTGCAGGAAGATGTATTTCTGATGGATCACTAGAGAAGTTAATTATATTTCCTTGGATTACTAGTTGATTTGAACTATAAAGTATATCAATTTTGTTGTTACTTAAGAAATCTCTTCCAAGAATACCATCTTGGTTGATTGGGAAATCATTTCCTACTACATGGAAATTCTGAAATATTTTGAGCTTAGGAGTGATGTCGAGGTGTGTGTACACGCTACCAAAAGTTACAGTGGCCTTTCCGCCTATTCCTGTTAGATTCATATCGTCGATGAATCTTTCCTTTATTAACGACACTGCAGCACCGGAGTCAATTAGGAACTGTATAGTACTTTCCTTTGATACTCCTAATTTTAAATTTACGACATCATGAGAGAACTTATGATTAGAAACTAGATTTATTTTGAAATTGTGGGAAGGAGGATTTTCTTGGGTTACTACATTATGAACCTGTGCTACCGTCACGAATGTTCCTTTTGGTGGCCAATCACCATTATTCGATGCAAGTGAGTTTTGTACGGGTCGTCTGTCTTGAGCTACAGAACTACTTTTTGAGATAGGATTTGATTTATTTAGAGGGTTATATGGGTTATTCTGTTCGTTGTTTGGCGGTCTACTTGTTTTGTTAATCGAGACGGAACTCGATGGAAGACTTAAACTATTATTCGAGGAGGTTCTCGATTGATTAAAATTACCCGAGGAGGTTCTCGGTTGATTATTATTGACGTTCGAGGAGGTTCTCGATTGAAGACTTAAATTACTATTCGAGGAGGTTCTCGATTGGTTAAGATTATCCGAGGAGGTTCTCGGTTGATTATTATTGATATTCGAGGATGTTCTCGATTGAAGACTTAAATTACTATTCGAGGAGGGTCTCGATTGATTATTATTGATATTCGAGGAGGTTCTCGATTTATTAAAATTATCCGAGGAGGTTCTCGGTTGATTAAGACTATCCGAGGAGGTTCTCGGTTGATTGATATTATCCGAGGAGGTTCTCGGTTGATTGATATTCGAGGAGGTTCTCGATTGATTACTTAAATTGCTATTCGAGGAGGTTCTCGATTGATTATTATTGATATTCGAGGAGGTTCTCGATTTATTAAAATTATCCGAGGAGGTTCTCGGTTGATTAAGACTATCCGAGGAGGTTCTCGGTTGATTGATATTATCCGAGGAGGTTCTCGGTTGATTGATATTCGAGGAGGTTCTCGATTGATTACTTAAATTGCTATTCGAGGAGGTTCTCGATTGATTAAAATTATTATTCGGGTCGTTTGTATTAAGATTCGCAAAACGGTTGGACTGGATAGTATTGTCGATACTAGGGATGTCATGTTGAAAATGCGGTTGGTCAGGGTAATTGATGAGGGCTGGACTCGTCTGGACTACAGCTAATTTTCCTGTTGTTCGACGAGTCCCTGCTCGTTTCCCTGTGGATATTGTAATTCATCAGTCATCTCTTGTATGTAATTTATGGATACATTCCCTAAGTCATTGGTCAGTTCATTTATGTTTGGATTTAATTTTCTCTGGAAGTTTTGTTGATTTTTATAAAGATAGTTTGGATGGTTTCGTGGAGGTGAGGTTTCGATTTGTCTTCGAGTTG
Source organism: Tipula unca (assembly GCA_951394425.1). Taxonomy (NCBI): domain Eukaryota; kingdom Metazoa; phylum Arthropoda; class Insecta; order Diptera; family Tipulidae; genus Tipula; species Tipula unca. The sequence goes on along the minus strand of OX596380.1, from coordinate 171,582,710 downwards.
GGGATACTTGTTGGTTTCTGATTGGCTGGATATGGTTTGTGTGCTGAAAGTTGGGTCTGTTGTAGTTGATTCTTTGGGTGTCAGGCACGTTTGTTCGTTGATTAAGGTACATATTGTTTGGTTGGTTCGGGTACTTATTTGGATAACAATTGTAGTTTCTGTTGTTGCCTGGAATGATATTCTGTGCAGGTTGAGTGGTGAAGTTATTTGGGCGTGTTGAGAATTCCCTTTTCCTTGCATCATTTGTTCTTTTGGTGTTGCAGTTTTCCAGTATATGACCGGTTCTCTTGCAATACCTGCAAAAACTTGGAGGTTGGTAAGGTTCTCTGAGTGTTGGACTTCTCATATTGGAGTGGCATTCTCTAGCCTTGTGTCCTATTCTTTCACATAATTGACATCTAGTTTGCTCCATTTCCTGATCGGCTACTTGTGGTGTTTGGTATACTTTGCTGTAACCAAGTTGTCTTTCAATTCGGCCAGCCATTTCTATTAGTTCCTTAAGAGGTTTGTCTGCTAATATCGTTAGATGTGTTTTTATAGCAACATTTTGTAAACCACGAACAAAAGCTTCTTGTTCCAATGTAGCTAATAAAGGTTTCGGAAGTGAATTATCTTCTCCATATTTGATTTGAACGCCTGCTTCATAATCTAATGCGTAGCTTTGGACGCGGCTTCCAAAATCTCCGCAACTTTCAAATTTGTTCTGTTTGGCATTACTGAGTCTATTCGATAATATTTCGACTGTGTAGGTAGGCAGAAATTTTCGTGTTAAGGTGCTATAAAATTCTTTAAAGGTCTTAACCTCAATATCACGGAAAATTTCATATGCTCTTCCTCGTAGTCTAAATATTGTTTCTTCTAGTGCGGTAGCCAAACTGTCCGGTTTGTCAGCGTATAATTTTTCGATCCGTTTGCACGCATCCATGAAAAAATTTACTTCGCTGGCATCAACGTCTGGTTGACCGTAAAAGAGAGGAACTCGTCTTTCAACTGACTCTTGAATTTGTGCCATGTTTTTCTTAATTTGTATGTCGCGATAGGTTGGGATTGTTAGATGGTGAAGTATTTTGTTATCCAGAGTGGAACGTTTAGTTACCCGGAGTGGAAAATTTGCGTATGTAATACTAATAATTATGTGACCCGGAGTGGAAAGTTTGCGGCAGCGCCAATGTTATATTTTATGTTTTTGTTTAACACAAAATATAATGTTATTCTTAAATATTCGGTGGAGAGAAATATCAAATTGATATTTATATTAGTTGGAGAAAAAGATCTCAGTAGACAAATGCCGCTAGGGGAGTGGAGCGCTGAAACGCTCTTCTTTCTTCCCTCCTCGTTTTGCTATACGAGGTTCGCTCATCAATGTTTACTGGATCGGTGCCGTGTATGTTAGTATGATGATTTAATTATTGATACTCGCTTACCACGGATGGGGGCTATGACAGTATCAATAATAATTTGTGTTATAGTTATACTTACTTGATTGATGAATGATGAGTATTCTCGATCTTGACTTATAACACTGAGTATTTAAGTTTTAGGTTTTTCTTTATTTATTTACTACTTAATGACTTGACTTAGACTTTGACTGTATTATCTTCAACTACAACTGACTTAAAATATATTGACTTCAACTACAACTGACTTTAATAATAATAATAATAATAATAATAATTTATTCTTCAACTATATATACTAAATATTCTATGTCAAATTGTTGTTATTGATTTATTTTGTTTTTCACAATTTGACACATATTAATTTTTCACAATTTGACACACATTAATGTTTTAATACTAATTAATAATTGCCAAATTGCGTTTTGCAATTTTATATTCAATTATTATTATTTAGGTTATTACCATAAAATGTGTGCTCGTTTTTGAAATTTTGTGCTCTATAAACAATTTGTTTTCGCCTTAGATTTTAAATTATAATTTTATTTTAACATTCAGGCGTTTTCTTTACTTTATGGTACTCTTTGGAGTGGTCAGCAGTGGTTTCACAACACTGCTTACCCCCCAGGGAAAGATTTTTCTTTGAAGAAGGAAAATCTTCTATAGAATATATGTTTAATTTCTAGTATACATAGTTTTGATTTAATTTTGTTGATTGTCATCTTCTGGTCTTTGCATCAGCTTGGTCTTCTTTTGGTCAGCTTGGTGTTCTTGTGGTCAGTTTATCTTCATTTTGTTTGTCAGCTTGTTTACATCGTTTTATTTGTCTGGTCATTGGCATTTTGTTTACAATTTTTTATTTCTTATCATCTACTTATATTAGTGTTTGCTGTGTAAGCAAGGTTGATTTTACTATGGAATTTTGCTTAGGTTTTTTTTTTTTTTTTAAAAAACTGCATAATTATTTTGTTTTCTTTTTGTTTTTGTTTTTTTTTTTTTTTTTTTGTAATTTAAATTTGTAATATGATGAAAAAGTGTATTTGTTTTGAAATTACTGTACTACATTTATTGTTTCTTATATAATTATGTGGAAGTGAAATATGATGATTTTAATTTTTATTTTTTTATTATTACTTATATAATAGTTATAATTTTATATGGTAGTGTAATATGATTATTATTTTTTTTTTTTATATGTTGAACTTGAAAAATTTAGCATACAAGTTACATTATTGAAATTTGAGTGAACATTTTTTTTATTACAACAAATTTGTTTAGTTTTACAACTAATTTGTGTTTTAATCTTTAAGTTACTTAATTCTAGTTTTGATTAAAGAAATATTATTTATTGATATTATATTTTGATAATATGATATCAAGATTTTACTAAAAAAATTTATTTTATTTTATTTAATTTAAAAAAAAAATTTTTTTTTATTTAATTTAATTTAATATTTTATTTAATATATTTTAAGATATTTGAAAATATTTTGTTTCTTATAATTACATACATATATAATTTAATCTTTGACTAATGGTTAATGTTAGTAAAAAAATGTTTGGGAGTTAGCCTGTTCTTCTTCGAGTTTTAGTTAATTTCTCGCCGAAGGAAAAGCTAATTCTCTCCTGATTTTATTGTAATTTACGCGCGTGTTTTGTTTCGTAATTTAGAAGAGGTTTTCGATTTTCGCGTATTTATTTAAGATTGAGTCAATTTTCTCTATGATTTTTAAACGATTTTCAAATTTTGACTCTTTTTTTTTATGATTTAAGGGTGGGTGTTTTAGAGTGGATGTTTTAGGATAAGTTTTTGTGGGGTAGGAGATTAATCTTTTTTTAGGCGGTTGTTGTGGACATTTTTGTTTTTGCCTCTGATGCAAATAAGGGTATTGGTTGGTGAGAGTACTTGTACGACTGGGAAGGGTCCTAACCAAAGTGGGTCTTGTTTGTTACGCCTCATGTTATTCTGAAGCCAGACAAGATCTCCAATGGTTGTTTGAAAATTGGTGGTTGATTTGTCGTAATTGGTTTTGGCTCTTTCTTTCTGTTTCATTGTATTGAGTCGGGCAATATGGTGGGCTAAACGTAGGCGTGCTTTAAGTTCGCTTACGTAGTCATCATAATTATATGTGGGTTGAGGTTCTTTCTTAACGGAGGTGGGGACTAAGGCTGGTCGGCCGAAAACTAGTTCGTATGGTGTGAAATTTGTGGAACAATGGGGTGTGGTGTTGTATACGAACATTGCGTAGTGTACCATTTCATCCCAATTGCTATGGTCGATGTTTGAAAAATTGCGTAAATATTCTTTGAGGGTATTGTGAGATCTCTCAAGAGCACCATTAGTCTGTGGGTGGAAACTTGTTGTGGTTATATGTTTAATTTTGAGAAGTTTGCAGATATTTTCGAAAAGGTTGCTCATGAAATTCGATCCCATGTCTGTAAGGATCTTTTCAGGGGCTCCGAGCTTAGTTATATACTGCTCGCATAATGCTTTGGCTACTGTACTGGCTCTTTCGTCTGGTAATGGTATTGCACCGGAGAATTTTGTTAGATCGTCCTGAAATGTCAGGAGGTATTTATTTTGATTATTGGTAATTGGTAGGGGACCTACAATGTCGAGTGCAACACGTTGAAAAGGGTACTCCGATGTCTCGGTTAGTACAAGAGGGACTTTTGTCTTTTTACTAGATTTATTTTTTTTACATTTCTGGCATTTTTGAATATATTTCTTTACTTCGCGGAGCATGTTTGGCCAATAGTAGTTCATTCTGATTCGTCTGTACGTTCGAAATACACCTGCATGTCCTCCTAATGGTAGGTCATGTTTCTCGTGCAGAATTTTTAGTTTGGTACTAGGATCAGTAATGATTTGGACCATGGGTTTATTGAGGATTGTTGCCGGAGGTGGTTCAAGTTTTGAATTAGTTGGTTCAGGATCTACGGTTTCTGTCTGTATTTCTTTAGCTTTGGCTCGAGTAATCACGTTGATTTCTACGGGTTTGGTTCGGCTTAATGCATCTGCTCCAGTATTAGTTTTTCCTGGTACATGCACTATATTGTAATCGTATTCGGCTAACTGTATTCGCCATTTTAAGATTCGTTTCGAAACGTTTTTAAGGTCGCCTATTAGTGGTTTGTGGTCTGTTCTAATCGTGAATTTTCTGCCATATAGGTAGGGTCTAAATATGTCTACTGCCCATTTCGTGGCTAGCATCTCTTTTTCAATCGTAGAGTAGTTTTTCTCTGCTTGCTTTAGACAGCGGCTTGCATACGCAACTGGTAAATCATTGTCATTGTGGATTTGGCTCAGAATTGCACCTACGCCGTAATCACTAGCGTCAGTGGTGAGGATAAATATTTTATCAAAATCGGGGTATTGTAGTATTGGAGTTGTAATTAATTTGGATTTTAGAAGTTCAAATGCGTTTTTGCATTTTTCTGACCATTCGAATTTAACTTTCTTTCTGGTAAGTTGGTGCAGGGGTTCTGCAATGGTGGAAAAACCTGGGACAAATTTTCTGTAGTAACTTGTGAGACCTAGAAAACTTTTCGTTTCTCGTGCATTACGAGGGGCTGGGAAATTAACAATTGCCTCTACTGTTTTGGGGTTCGGTTTAATTCCTTCAGTTGTAATGGCATGACCTAGATATTGTATTTCTTTGCCTAAAAATCGACATTTTTCTGTCTGAATTTTGAGGTTATTCAATCTAAATGCTTCAAAAACGTCTCTTAGCTTTTTATTATGATCATTCAGGTTTCTTCCGTATATTATAACATCGTCAAGGTATACAAAGCATTTCAAACCTTGTTGGCCTAGCAAGACATTATTAATCATTCTTTGGAATGTACTCTGTGAGTTCTTCATTCCGAAAGGCATTCGGAGGAATTCAAAATGACCGAAATCAGTGCTGAAAGCGGTTTTGTGCTGGTCTGTGGGATCCATTTGAATCTGGTGGTAACCACTTGCCATATCTAAAGTGGTGAAATACTGTGATCGACCTAACTGATCGAATATATCATTTATGAGTGGAAGAGGGTAAGAGTCACCAATCGTAGCCTCATTTACTCTTCTAAAGTCTACGACTACTCTCCATTTTGGCTTACCATTCTGATCTGGCTTCTTAGGTACTACTAATAAAGGACTATTGAATGGACTTGTACTGTGTGTGATTATGTTATCCTCAAGCATCTTCTGTACTTGTTCATTAATCACGGATTTTAGAATTTGCGGTACTCTATATTGTCTGGTGTTGATGGGAGATGTGTCTGAATGAAGGTGCACCTGATGGCTCACACCTGGGACACTGGATAATTTATCACCTTCTATGTAGAATATATCGGAATATTCGCTAATCAGTTCTAGTAATGTGGTTGATTCTTCAATGTTTAGATTCTTATCTAACGTTGGGATAATTTGTCCTAAAATTATATCTTCTCTATTTTTGATTCCTGTTACTGGGACTTGACTTGGATTGATTTGAAGTATCTCGAAATTATCTAAGGGTGAGAGTATTGGTTTGAAATTCTTGATTATGGCTTCTGATGGGTTGCAATTGACTATGCTAATCTGGGCTTTATATTGGTTGGGTTTTATGAGACAGTTACCTGAGAATACTCCATGGGTTATTTCTTGCGAATGACATAAATATTCATTATTTGTGGGAGTTGTAATTTGTACAGTTATTTCTTTCCGTGCAGGAAGATGTATTTCTGATGGATCACTAGAGAAGTTAATTATATTTCCTTGGATTACTAGTTGATTTGAACTATAAAGTATATCAATTTTGTTGTTACTTAAGAAATCTCTTCCAAGAATACCATCTTGGTTGATTGGGAAATCATTTCCTACTACATGGAAATTCTGAAATATTTTGAGCTTAGGAGTGATGTCGAGGTGTGTGTACACGCTACCAAAAGTTACAGTGGCCTTTCCGCCTATTCCTGTTAGATTCATATCGTCGATGAATCTTTCCTTTATTAACGACACTGCAGCACCGGAGTCAATTAGGAACTGTATAGTACTTTCCTTTGATACTCCTAATTTTAAATTTACGACATCATGAGAGAACTTATGATTAGAAACTAGATTTATTTTGAAATTGTGGGAAGGAGGATTTTCTTGGGTTACTACATTATGAACCTGTGCTACCGTCACGAATGTTCCTTTTGGTGGCCAATCACCATTATTCGATGCAAGTGAGTTTTGTACGGGTCGTCTGTCTTGAGCTACAGAACTACTTTTTGAGATAGGATTTGATTTATTTAGAGGGTTATATGGGTTATTCTGTTCGTTGTTTGGCGGTCTACTTGTTTTGTTAATCGAGACGGAACTCGATGGAAGACTTAAACTATTATTCGAGGAGGTTCTCGATTGATTAAAATTACCCGAGGAGGTTCTCGGTTGATTATTATTGACGTTCGAGGAGGTTCTCGATTGAAGACTTAAATTACTATTCGAGGAGGGTCTCGATTGATTATTATTGATATTCGAGGAGGTTCTCGATTTATTAAAATTATCCGAGGAGGTTCTCGGTTGATTAAGACTATCCGAGGAGGTTCTCGGTTGATTGATATTATCCGAGGAGGTTCTCGGTTGATTGATATTCGAGGAGGTTCTCGATTGATTACTTAAATTGCTATTCGAGGAGGTTCTCGATTGATTATTATTGATATTCGAGGAGGTTCTCGATTTATTAAAATTATCCGAGGAGGTTCTCGGTTGATTAAGACTATCCGAGGAGGTTCTCGGTTGATTGATATTATCCGAGGAGGTTCTCGGTTGATTGATATTCGAGGAGGTTCTCGATTGATTACTTAAATTGCTATTCGAGGAGGTTCTCGATTGATTAAAATTATTATTCGGGTCGTTTGTATTAAGATTCACAAAACGGTTGGACTGGATAGTATTGTCGATACTAGGGATGTCATGTTGAAAATGCGGTTGGTCAGGGTAATTGATGAGGGCTGGACTCGTCTGGACTACAGCTAATTTTCCTGTTGTTCGACGAGTCCCTGCTCGTTTCCCTGTGGATATTGTAATTCATCAGTCATCTCTTGTATGTAATTTATGGATACATTCCCTAAGTCATTGGTCAGTTCATTTATGTTTGGATTTAATTTTCTCTGGAAGTTTTGTTGATTTTTATAAAGATAGTTTGGATGGTTTCGTGGAGGTGAGGTTTCGATTTGTCTTCGAGTTGGGGATACTTGTTGGTTTCTGATTGGCTGGATATGGTTTGTGTGCTGAAAGTTGGGTCTGTTGTAGTTGATTCTTTGGGTGTCAGGCACGTTTGTTCGTTGATTAAGGTACATATTGTTTGGTTGGTTCGGGTACTTATTTGGATAACAATTGTAGTTTCTGTTGTTGCCTGGAATGATATTCTGTGCAGGTTGAGTGGTGAAGTTATTTGGGCGTGTTGAGAATTCCCTTTTCCTTGCATCATTTGTTCTTTTGGTGTTGCAGTTTTCCAGTATATGACCGGTTCTCTTGCAATACCTGCAAAAACTTGGAGGTTGGTAAGGTTCTCTGAGTGTTGGACTTCTCATATTGGAGTGGCATTCTCTAGCCTTGTGTCCTATTCTTTCACATAATTGACATCTAGTTTGCTCCATTTCCTGATCGGCTACTTGTGGTGTTTGGTATACTTTGCTGTAACCAAGTTGTCTTTCAATTCGGCCAGCCATTTCTATTAGTTCCTTAAGAGGTTTGTCTGCTAACATCGTTAGATGTGTTTTTATAGCAACATTTTGTAAACCACGAACAAAAGCTTCTTGTTCCAATGTAGCTAATAAAGGTTTCGGAAGTGAATTATCTTCTCCATATTTGATTTGAACGCCTGCTTCATAATCTAATGCGTAGCTTTGGACGCGGCTTCCAAAATCTCCGCAACTTTCAAATTTGTTCTGTTTGGCATTACTGAGTCTATTCGATAATATTTCGACTGTGTAGGTAGGCAGAAATTTTCGTGTTAAGGTGCTATAAAATTCTTTAAAGGTCTTAACCTCAATATCACGGAAAATTTCATATGCTCTTCCTCGTAGTCTAAATATTGTTTCTTCTAGTGCGGTAGCCAAACTGTCCGGTTTGTCAGCGTATAATTTTTCGATCCGTTTGCACGCATCCATGAAAAAATTTACTTCGCTGGCATCAACGTCTGGTTGACCGTAAAAGAGAGGAACTCGTCTTTCAACTGACTCTTGAATTTGTGCCATGTTTTTCTTAATTTGTATGTCGCGATAGGTTGGGATTGTTAGATGGTGAAGTATTTTGTTATCCAGAGTGGAACGTTTAGTTACCCGGAGTGGAAAATTTGCGTATGTAATACTAATAATTATGTGACCCGGAGTGGAAAGTTTGCGGCAGCGCCAATGTTATATTTTATGTTTTTGTTTAACACAAAATATAATGTTATTCTTAAATATTCGGTGGAGAGAAATATCAAATTGATATTTATATTAGTTGGAGAAAAAGATCTCAGTAGACAAATGCCGCTAGGGGAGTGGAGCGCTGAAACGCTCTTCTTTCTTCCCTCCTCGTTTTGCTATACGAGGTTCGCTCATCAATGTTTACTGGATCGGTGCCGTGTATGTTAGTATGATGATTTAATTATTGATACTCGCTTACCACGGATGGGGGCTATGACAGTATCAATAATAATTTGTGTTATAGTTATACTTACTTGATTGATGAATGATGAGTATTCTCGATCTTGACTTATAACACTGAGTATTTAAGTTTTAGGTTTTTCTTTATTTATTTACTACTTAATGACTTGACTTAGACTTTGACTGTATTATCTTCAACTACAACTGACTTAAAATATATTGACTTCAACTACAACTGACTTTAATAATAATAATAATAATAATAATTTATTCTTCAACTATATATACTAAATATTCTATGTCAAATTGTTGTTATTGATTTATTTTGTTTTTCACAATTTGACACATATTAATTTTTCACAATTTGACACACATTAATGTTTTAATACTAATTAATAATTGCCAAATTGCGTTTTGCAATTTTATATTCAATTATTATTATTTAGGTTATTACCATAAAATGTGTGCTCGTTTTTGAAATTTTGTGCTCTATAAACAATTTGTTTTCGCCTTAGATTTTAAATTATAATTTTATTTTAACATTCAGGCGTTTTCTTTACTTTATGGTACTCTTTGGAGTGGTCAGCAGTGGTTTCACAACACTGCTTACCCCCCAGGGAAAGATTTTTCTTTGAAGAAGGAAAATCTTCTATAGAATATATGTTTAATTTCTAGTATACATAGTTTTGATTTAATTTTGTTGATTGTCATCTTCTGGTCTTTGCATCAGCTTGGTCTTCTTTTGGTCAGCTTGGTGTTCTTGTGGTCAGTTTATCTTCATTTTGTTTGTCAGCTTGTTTACATCGTTTTATTTGTCTGGTCATTGGCATTTTGTTTACAATTTTTTATTTCTTATCATCTACTTATATTAGTGTTTGCTGTGTAAGCAAGGTTGATTTTACTATGGAATTTTGCTTAGGTTTTTTTTTTTTTTTTAAAAAACTGCATAATTATTTTGTTTTCTTTTTGTTTTTGTTTTTTTTTTTTTTTTTTTGTAATTTAAATTTGTAATATGATGAAAAAGTGTATTTGTTTTGAAATTACTGTACTACATTTATTGTTTCTTATATAATTATGTGGAAGTGAAATATGATGATTTTAATTTTTATTTTTTTATTATTACTTATATAATAGTTATAATTTTATATGGTAGTGTAATATGATTATTATTTTTTTTTTTTATATGTTGAACTTGAAAAATTTAGCATACAAGTTACATTATTGAAATTTGAGTGAACATTTTTTTTATTACAACAAATTTGTTTAGTTTTACAACTAATTTGTGTTTTAATCTTTAAGTTACTTAATTCTAGTTTTGATTAAAGAAATATTATTTATTGATATTATATTTTGATAATATGATATCAAGATTTTACTAAAAAAATTTATTTTATTTTATTTAATTTAAAAAAAAAATTTTTTTTTATTTAATTTAATTTAATATTTTATTTAATATATTTTAAGATATTTGAAAATATTTTGTTTCTTATAATTACATACATATATAATTTAATCTTTGACTAATGGTTAATGTTAGTAAAAAAATGTTTGGGAGTTAGCCTGTTCTTCTTCGAGTTTTAGTTAATTTCTCGCCGAAGGAAAAGCTAATTCTCTCCTGATTTTATTGTAATTTACGCGCGTGTTTTGTTTCGTAATTTAGAAGAGGTTTTCGATTTTCGCGTATTTATTTAAGATTGAGTCAATTTTCTCTATGATTTTTAAACGATTTTCAAATTTTGACTCTTTTTTTTTATGATTTAAGGGTGGGTGTTTTAGAGTGGATGTTTTAGGATAAGTTTTTGTGGGGTAGGAGATTAATCTTTTTTTAGGCGGTTGTTGTGGACATTTTTGTTTTTGCCTCTGATGCAAATAAGGGTATTGGTTGGTGAGAGTACTTGTACGACTGGGAAGGGTCCTAACCAAAGTGGGTCTTGTTTGTTACGCCTCATGTTATTCTGAAGCCAGACAAGATCTCCAATGGTTGTTTGAAAATTGGTGGTTGATTTGTCGTAATTGGTTTTGGCTCTTTCTTTCTGTTTCATTGTATTGAGTCGGGCAATATGGTGGGCTAAACGTAGGCGTGCTTTAAGTTCGCTTACGTAGTCATCATAATTATATGTGGGTTGAGGTTCTTTCTTAACGGAGGTGGGGACTAAGGCTGGTCGGCCGAAAACTAGTTCGTATGGTGTGAAATTTGTGGAACAATGGGGTGTGGTGTTGTATACGAACATTGCGTAGTGTACCATTTCATCCCAATTGCTATGGTCGATGTTTGAAAAATTGCGTAAATATTCTTTGAGGGTATTGTGAGATCTCTCAAGAGCACCATTAGTCTGTGGGTGGAAACTTGTTGTGGTTATATGTTTAATTTTGAGAAGTTTGCAGATATTTTCGAAAAGGTTGCTCATGAAATTCGATCCCATGTCTGTAAGGATCTTTTCAGGGGCTCCGAGCTTAGTTATATACTGCTCGCATAATGCTTTGGCTACTGTACTGGCTCTTTCGTCTGGTAATGGTATTGCACCGGAGAATTTTGTTAGATCGTCCTGAAATGTCAGGAGGTATTTATTTTGATTATTGGTAATTGGTAGGGGACCTACAATGTCGAGTGCAACACGTTGAAAAGGGTACTCCGATGTCTCGGTTAGTACAAGAGGGACTTTTGTCTTTTTACTAGATTTATTTTTTTTACATTTCTGGCATTTTTGAATATATTTCTTTACTTCGCGGAGCATGTTTGGCCAATAGTAGTTCATTCTGATTCGTCTGTACGTTCGAAATACACCTGCATGTCCTCCTAATGGTAGGTCATGTTTCTCGTGCAGAATTTTTAGTTTGGTACTAGGATCAGTAATGATTTGGACCATGGGTTTATTGAGGATTGTTGCCGGAGGTGGTTCAAGTTTTGAATTAGTTGGTTCAGGATCTACGGTTTCTGTCTGTATTTCTTTAGCTTTGGCTCGAGTAATCACGTTGATTTCTACGGGTTTGGTTCGGCTTAATGCATCTGCTCCAGTATTAGTTTTTCCTGGTACATGCACTATATTGTAATCGTATTCGGCTAACTGTATTCGCCATTTTAAGATTCGTTTCGAAACGTTTTTAAGGTCGCCTATTAGTGGTTTGTGGTCTGTTCTAATCGTGAATTTTCTGCCATATAGGTAGGGTCTAAATATGTCTACTGCCCATTTCGTGGCTAGCATCTCTTTTTCAATCGTAGAGTAGTTTTTCTCTGCTTGCTTTAGACAGCGGCTTGCATACGCAACTGGTAAATCATTGTCATTGTGGATTTGGCTCAGAATTGCACCTACGCCGTAATCACTAGCGTCAGTGGTGAGGATAAATATTTTATCAAAATCGGGGTATTGTAGTATTGGAGTTGTAATTAATTTGGATTTTAGAAGTTCAAATGCGTTTTTGCATTTTTCTGACCATTCGAATTTAACTTTCTTTCTGGTAAGTTGGTGCAGGGGTTCTGCAATGGTGGAAAAACCTGGGACAAATTTTCTGTAGTAACTTGTGAGACCTAGAAAACTTTTCGTTTCTCGTGCATTACGAGGGGCTGGGAAATTAACAATTGCCTCTACTGTTTTGGGGTTCGGTTTAATTCCTTCAGTTGTAATGGCATGACCTAGATATTGTATTTCTTTGCCTAAAAATCGACATTTTTCTGTCTGAATTTTGAGGTTATTCAATCTAAATGCTTCAAAAACGTCTCTTAGCTTTTTATTATGATCATTCAGGTTTCTTCCGTATATTATAACATCGTCAAGGTATACAAAGCATTTCAAACCTTGTTGGCCTAGCAAGACATTATTAATCATTCTTTGGAATGTACTCTGTGAGTTCTTCATTCCGAAAGGCATTCGGAGGAATTCAAAATGACCGAAATCAGTGCTGAAAGCGGTTTTGTGCTGGTCTGTGGGATCCATTTGAATCTGGTGGTAACCACTTGCCATATCTAAAGTGGTGAAATACTGTGATCGACCTAACTGATCGAATATATCATTTATGAGTGGAAGAGGGTAAGAGTCACCAATCGTAGCCTCATTTACTCTTCTAAAGTCTACGACTACTCTCCATTTTGGCTTACCATTCTGATCTGGCTTCTTAGGTACTACTAATAAAGGACTATTGAATGGACTTGTACTGTGTGTGATTATGTTATCCTCAAGCATCTTCTGTACTTGTTCATTAATCACGGATTTTAGAATTTGCGGTACTCTATATTGTCTGGTGTTGATGGGAGATGTGTCTGAATGAAGGTGCACCTGATGGCTCACACCTGGGACACTGGATAATTTATCACCTTCTATGTAGAATATATCGGAATATTCGCTAATCAGTTCTAGTAATGTGGTTGATTCTTCAATGTTTAGATTCTTATCTAACGTTGGGATAATTTGTCCTAAAATTATATCTTCTCTATTTTTGATTCCTGTTACTGGGACTTGACTTGGATTGATTTGAAGTATCTCGAAATTATCTAAGGGTGAGAGTATTGGTTTGAAATTCTTGATTATGGCTTCTGATGGGTTGCAATTGACTATGCTAATCTGGGCTTTATATTGGTTGGGTTTTATGAGACAGTTACCTGAGAATACTCCATGGGTTATTTCTTGCGAATGACATAAATATTCATTATTTGTGGGAGTTGTAATTTGTACAGTTATTTCTTTCCGTGCAGGAAGATGTATTTCTGATGGATCACTAGAGAAGTTAATTATATTTCCTTGGATTACTAGTTGATTTGAACTATAAAGTATATCAATTTTGTTGTTACTTAAGAAATCTCTTCCAAGAATACCATCTTGGTTGATTGGGAAATCATTTCCTACTACATGGAAATTCTGAAATATTTTGAGCTTAGGAGTGATGTCGAGGTGTGTGTACACGCTACCAAAAGTTACAGTGGCCTTTCCGCCTATTCCTGTTAGATTCATATCGTCGATGAATCTTTCCTTTATTAACGACACTGCAGCACCGGAGTCAATTAGGAACTGTATAGTACTTTCCTTTGATACTCCTAATTTTAAATTTACGACATCATGAGAGAACTTATGATTAGAAACTAGATTTATTTTGAAATTGTGGGAAGGAGGATTTTCTTGGGTTACTACATTATGAACCTGTGCTACCGTCACGAATGTTCCTTTTGGTGGCCAATCACCATTATTCGATGCAAGTGAGTTTTGTACGGGTCGTCTGTCTTGAGCTACAGAACTACTTTTTGAGATAGGATTTGATTTATTTAGAGGGTTATATGGGTTATTCTGTTCGTTGTTTGGCGGTCTACTTGTTTTGTTAATCGAGACGGAACTCGATGGAAGACTTAAACTATTATTCGAGGAGGTTCTCGATTGATTAAAATTACCCGAGGAGGTTCTCGGTTGATTATTATTGACGTTCGAGGAGGTTCTCGATTGAAGACTTAAATTACTATTCGAGGAGGGTCTCGATTGATTATTATTGATATTCGAGGAGGTTCTCGATTTATTAAAATTATCCGAGGAGGTTCTCGGTTGATTAAGACTATCCGAGGAGGTTCTCGGTTGATTGATATTATCCGAGGAGGTTCTCGGTTGATTGATATTCGAGGAGGTTCTCGATTGATTACTTAAATTGCTATTCGAGGAGGTTCTCGATTGATTATTATTGATATTCGAGGAGGTTCTCGATTTATTAAAATTATCCGAGGAGGTTCTCGGTTGATTAAGACTATCCGAGGAGGTTCTCGGTTGATTGATATTATCCGAGGAGGTTCTCGGTTGATTGATATTCGAGGAGGTTCTCGATTGATTACTTAAATTGCTATTCGAGGAGGTTCTCGATTGATTAAAATTATTATTCGGGTCGTTTGTATTAAGATTCGCAAAACGGTTGGACTGGATAGTATTGTCGATACTAGGGATGTCATGTTGAAAATGCGGTTGGTCAGGGTAATTGATGAGGGCTGGACTCGTCTGGACTACAGCTAATTTTCCTGTTGTTCGACGAGTCCCTGCTCGTTTCCCTGTGGATATTGTAATTCATCAGTCATCTCTTGTATGTAATTTATGGATACATTCCCTAAGTCATTGGTCAGTTCATTTATGTTTGGATTTAATTTTCTCTGGAAGTTTTGTTGATTTTTATAAAGATAGTTTGGATGGTTTCGTGGAGGTGAGGTTTCGATTTGTCTTCGAGTTGGGGATACTTGTTGGTTTCTGATTGGCTGGATATGGTTTGTGTGCTGAAAGTTGGGTCTGTTGTAGTTGATTCTTTGGGTGTCAGGCACGTTTGTTCGTTGATTAAGGTACATATTGTTTGGTTGGTTCGGGTACTTATTTGGATAACAATTGTAGTTTCTGTTGTTGCCTGGAATGATATTCTGTGCAGGTTGAGTGGTGAAGTTATTTGGGCGTGTTGAGAATTCCCTTTTCCTTGCATCATTTGTTCTTTTGGTGTTGCAGTTTTCCAGTATATGACCGGTTCTCTTGCAATACCTGCAAAAACTTGGAGGTTGGTAAGGTTCTCTGAGTGTTGGACTTCTCATATTGGAGTGGCATTCTCTAGCCTTGTGTCCTATTCTTTCACATAATTGACATCTAGTTTGCTCCATTTCCTGATCGGCTACTTGTGGTGTTTGGTATACTTTGCTGTAACCAAGTTGTCTTTCAATTCGGCCAGCCATTTCTATTAGTTCCTTAAGAGGTTTGTCTGCTAATATCGTTAGATGTGTTTTTATAGCAACATTTTGTAAACCACGAACAAAAGCTTCTTGTTCCAATGTAGCTAATAAAGGTTTCGGAAGTGAATTATCTTCTCCATATTTGATTTGAACGCCTGCTTCATAATCTAATGCGTAGCTTTGGACGCGGCTTCCAAAATCTCCGCAACTTTCAAATTTGTTCTGTTTGGCATTACTGAGTCTATTCGATAATATTTCGACTGTGTAGGTAGGCAGAAATTTTCGTGTTAAGGTGCTATAAAATTCTTTAAAGGTCTTAACCTCAATATCACGGAAAATTTCATATGCTCTTCCTCGTAGTCTAAATATTGTTTCTTCTAGTGCGGTAGCCAAACTGTCCGGTTTGTCAGCGTATAATTTTTCGATCCGTTTGCACGCATCCATGAAAAAATTTACTTCGCTGGCATCAACGTCTGGTTGACCGTAAAAGAGAGGAACTCGTCTTTCAACTGACTCTTGAATTTGTGCCATGTTTTTCTTAATTTGTATGTCGCGATAGGTTGGGATTGTTAGATGGTGAAGTATTTTGTTATCCAGAGTGGAACGTTTAGTTACCCGGAGTGGAAAATTTGCGTATGTAATACTAATAATTATGTGACCCGGAGTGGAAAGTTTGCGGCAGCGCCAATGTTATATTTTATGTTTTTGTTTAACACAAAATATAATGTTATTCTTAAATATTCGGTGGAGAGAAATATCAAATTGATATTTATATTAGTTGGAGAAAAAGATCTCAGTAGACAAATGCCGCTAGGGGAGTGGAGCGCTGAAACGCTCTTCTTTCTTCCCTCCTCGTTTTGCTATACGAGGTTCGCTCATCAATGTTTACTGGATCGGTGCCGTGTATGTTAGTATGATGATTTAATTATTGATACTCGCTTACCACGGATGGGGGCTATGACAGTATCAATAATAATTTGTGTTATAGTTATACTTACTTGATTGATGAATGATGAGTATTCTCGATCTTGACTTATAACACTGAGTATTTAAGTTTTAGGTTTTTCTTTATTTATTTACTACTTAATGACTTGACTTAGACTTTGACTGTATTATCTTCAACTACAACTGACTTAAAATATATTGACTTCAACTACAACTGACTTTAATAATAATAATAATAATAATAATAATTTATTCTTCAACTATATATACTAAATATTCTATGTCAAATTGTTGTTATTGATTTATTTTGTTTTTCACAATTTGACACATATTATTTTTTCACAATTTGACACACATTAATGTTTTAATACTAATTAATAATTGCCAAATTGCGTTTTGCAATTTTATATTCAATTATTATTATTTAGGTTATTACCATAAAATGTGTGCTCGTTTTTGAAATTTTGTGCTCTATAAACAATTTGTTTTCGCCTTAGATTTTAAATTATAATTTTATTTTAACATTCAGGCGTTTTCTTTACTTTATGGTACTCTTTGGAGTGGTCAGCAGTGGTTTCACAACACTGCTTACCCCCCAGGGAAAGATTTTTCTTTGAAGAAGGAAAATCTTCTATAGAATATATGTTTAATTTCTAGTATACATAGTTTTGATTTAATTTTGTTGATTGTCATCTTCTGGTCTTTGCATCAGCTTGGTCTTCTTTTGGTCAGCTTGGTGTTCTTGTGGTCAGTTTATCTTCATTTTGTTTGTCAGCTTGTTTACATCGTTTTATTTGTCTGGTCATTGGCATTTTGTTTACAATTTTTTATTTCTTATCATCTACTTATATTAGTGTTTGCTGTGTAAGCAAGGTTGATTTTACTATGGAATTTTGCTTAGGTTTTTTTTTTTTTTTTAAAAAACTGCATAATTATTTTGTTTTCTTTTTGTTTTTGTTTTTTTTTTTTTTTTTTTGTAATTTAAATTTGTAATATGATGAAAAAGTGTATTTGTTTTGAAATTACTGTACTACATTTATTGTTTCTTATATAATTATGTGGAAGTGAAATATGATGATTTTAATTTTTATTTTTTTATTATTACTTATATAATAGTTATAATTTTATATGGTAGTGTAATATGATTATTATTTTTTTTTTTTATATGTTGAACTTGAAAAATTTAGCATACAAGTTACATTATTGAAATTTGAGTGAACATTTTTTTTATTACAACAAATTTGTTTAGTTTTACAACTAATTTGTGTTTTAATCTTTAAGTTACTTAATTCTAGTTTTGATTAAAGAAATATTATTTATTGATATTATATTTTGATAATATGATATCAAGATTTTACTAAAAAAATTTATTTTATTTTATTTAATTTAAAAAAAAAATTTTTTTTTATTTAATTTAATTTAATATTTTATTTAATATATTTTAAGATATTTGAAAATATTTTGTTTCTTATAATTACATACATATATAATTTAATCTTTGACTAATGGTTAATGTTAGTAAAAAAATGTTTGGGAGTTAGCCTGTTCTTCTTCGAGTTTTAGTTAATTTCTCGCCGAAGGAAAAGCTAATTCTCTCCTGATTTTATTGTAATTTACGCGCGTGTTTTGTTTCGTAATTTAGAAGAGGTTTTCGATTTTCGCGTATTTATTTAAGATTGAGTCAATTTTCTCTATGATTTTTAAACGATTTTCAAATTTTGACTCTTTTTTTTTATGATTTAAGGGTGGGTGTTTTAGAGTGGATGTTTTAGGATAAGTTTTTGTGGGGTAGGAGATTAATCTTTTTTTAGGCGGTTGTTGTGGACATTTTTGTTTTTGCCTCTGATGCAAATAAGGGTATTGGTTGGTGAGAGTACTTGTACGACTGGGAAGGGTCCTAACCAAAGTGGGTCTTGTTTGTTACGCCTCATGTTATTCTGAAGCCAGACAAGATCTCCAATGGTTGTTTGAAAATTGGTGGTTGATTTGTCGTAATTGGTTTTGGCTCTTTCTTTCTGTTTCATTGTATTGAGTCGGGCAATATGGTGGGCTAAACGTAGGCGTGCTTTAAGTTCGCTTACGTAGTCATCATAATTATATGTGGGTTGAGGTTCTTTCTTAACGGAGGTGGGGACTAAGGCTGGTCGGCCGAAAACTAGTTCGTATGGTGTGAAATTTGTGGAACAATGGGGTGTGGTGTTGTATACGAACATTGCGTAGTGTACCATTTCATCCCAATTGCTATGGTCGATGTTTGAAAAATTGCGTAAATATTCTTTGAGGGTATTGTGAGATCTCTCAAGAGCACCATTAGTCTGTGGGTGGAAACTTGTTGTGGTTATATGTTTAATTTTGAGAAGTTTGCAGATATTTTCGAAAAGGTTGCTCATGAAATTCGATCCCATGTCTGTAAGGATCTTTTCAGGGGCTCCGAGCTTAGTTATATACTGCTCGCATAATGCTTTGGCTACTGTACTGGCTCTTTCGTCTGGTAATGGTATTGCACCGGAGAATTTTGTTAGATCGTCCTGAAATGTCAGGAGGTATTTATTTTGATTATTGGTAATTGGTAGGGGACCTACAATGTCGAGTGCAACACGTTGAAAAGGGTACTCCGATGTCTCGGTTAGTACAAGAGGGACTTTTGTCTTTTTACTAGATTTATTTTTTTTACATTTCTGGCATTTTTGAATATATTTCTTTACTTCGCGGAGCATGTTTGGCCAATAGTAGTTCATTCTGATTCGTCTGTACGTTCGAAATACACCTGCATGTCCTCCTAATGGTAGGTCATGTTTCTCGTGCAGAATTTTTAGTTTGGTACTAGGATCAGTAATGATTTGGACCATGGGTTTATTGAGGATTGTTGCCGGAGGTGGTTCAAGTTTTGAATTAGTTGGTTCAGGATCTACGGTTTCTGTCTGTATTTCTTTAGCTTTGGCTCGAGTAATCACGTTGATTTCTACGGGTTTGGTTCGGCTTAATGCATCTGCTCCAGTATTAGTTTTTCCTGGTACATGCACTATATTGTAATCGTATTCGGCTAACTGTATTCGCCATTTTAAGATTCGTTTCGAAACGTTTTTAAGGTCGCCTATTAGTGGTTTGTGGTCTGTTCTAATCGTGAATTTTCTGCCATATAGGTAGGGTCTAAATATGTCTACTGCCCATTTCGTGGCTAGCATCTCTTTTTCAATCGTAGAGTAGTTTTTCTCTGCTTGCTTTAGACAGCGGCTTGCATACGCAACTGGTAAATCATTGTCATTGTGGATTTGGCTCAGAATTGCACCTACGCCGTAATCACTAGCGTCAGTGGTGAGGATAAATATTTTATCAAAATCGGGGTATTGTAGTATTGGAGTTGTAATTAATTTGGATTTTAGAAGTTCAAATGCGTTTTTGCATTTTTCTGACCATTCGAATTTAACTTTCTTTCTGGTAAGTTGGTGCAGGGGTTCTGCAATGGTGGAAAAACCTGGGACAAATTTTCTGTAGTAACTTGTGAGACCTAGAAAACTTTTCGTTTCTCGTGCATTACGAGGGGCTGGGAAATTAACAATTGCCTCTACTGTTTTGGGGTTCGGTTTAATTCCTTCAGTTGTAATGGCATGACCTAGATATTGTATTTCTTTGCCTAAAAATCGACATTTTTCTGTCTGAATTTTGAGGTTATTCAATCTAAATGCTTCAAAAACGTCTCTTAGCTTTTTATTATGATCATTCAGGTTTCTTCCGTATATTATAACATCGTCAAGGTATACAAAGCATTTCAAACCTTGTTGGCCTAGCAAGACATTATTAATCATTCTTTGGAATGTACTCTGTGAGTTCTTCATTCCGAAAGGCATTCGGAGGAATTCAAAATGACCGAAATCAGTGCTGAAAGCGGTTTTGTGCTGGTCTGTGGGATCCATTTGAATCTGGTGGTAACCACTTGCCATATCTAAAGTGGTGAAATACTGTGATCGACCTAACTGATCGAATATATCATTTATGAGTGGAAGAGGGTAAGAGTCACCAATCGTAGCCTCATTTACTCTTCTAAAGTCTACGACTACTCTCCATTTTGGCTTACCATTCTGATCTGGCTTCTTAGGTACTACTAATAAAGGACTATTGAATGGACTTGTACTGTGTGTGATTATGTTATCCTCAAGCATCTTCTGTACTTGTTCATTAATCACGGATTTTAGAATTTGCGGTACTCTATATTGTCTGGTGTTGATGGGAGATGTGTCTGAATGAAGGTGCACCTGATGGCTCACACCTGGGACACTGGATAATTTATCACCTTCTATGTAGAATATATCGGAATATTCGCTAATCAGTTCTAGTAATGTGGTTGATTCTTCAATGTTTAGATTCTTATCTAACGTTGGGATAATTTGTCCTAAAATTATATCTTCTCTATTTTTGATTCCTGTTACTGGGACTTGACTTGGATTGATTTGAAGTATCTCGAAATTATCTAAGGGTGAGAGTATTGGTTTGAAATTCTTGATTATGGCTTCTGATGGGTTGCAATTGACTATGCTAATCTGGGCTTTATATTGGTTGGGTTTTATGAGACAGTTACCTGAGAATACTCCATGGGTTATTTCTTGCGAATGACATAAATATTCATTATTTGTGGGAGTTGTAATTTGTACAGTTATTTCTTTCCGTGCAGGAAGATGTATTTCTGATGGATCACTAGAGAAGTTAATTATATTTCCTTGGATTACTAGTTGATTTGAACTATAAAGTATATCAATTTTGTTGTTACTTAAGAAATCTCTTCCAAGAATACCATCTTGGTTGATTGGGAAATCATTTCCTACTACATGGAAATTCTGAAATATTTTGAGCTTAGGAGTGATGTCGAGGTGTGTGTACACGCTACCAAAAGTTACAGTGGCCTTTCCGCCTATTCCTGTTAGATTCATATCGTCGATGAATCTTTCCTTTATTAACGACACTGCAGCACCGGAGTCAATTAGGAACTGTATAGTACTTTCCTTTGATACTCCTAATTTTAAATTTACGACATCATGAGAGAACTTATGATTAGAAACTAGATTTATTTTGAAATTGTGGGAAGGAGGATTTTCTTGGGTTACTACATTATGAACCTGTGCTACCGTCACGAATGTTCCTTTTGGTGGCCAATCACCATTATTCGATGCAAGTGAGTTTTGTACGGGTCGTCTGTCTTGAGCTACAGAACTACTTTTTGAGATAGGATTTGATTTATTTAGAGGGTTATATGGGTTATTCTGTTCGTTGTTTGGCGGTCTACTTGTTTTGTTAATCGAGACGGAACTCGATGGAAGACTTAAACTATTATTCGAGGAGGTTCTCGATTGATTAAAATTACCCGAGGAGGTTCTCGGTTGATTATTATTGACGTTCGAGGAGGTTCTCGATTGAAGACTTAAATTACTATTCGAGGAGGGTCTCGATTGATTATTATTGATATTCGAGGAGGTTCTCGATTTATTAAAATTATCCGAGGAGGTTCTCGGTTGATTAAGACTATCCGAGGAGGTTCTCGGTTGATTGATATTATCCGAGGAGGTTCTCGGTTGATTGATATTCGAGGAGGTTCTCGATTGATTACTTAAATTGCTATTCGAGGAGGTTCTCGATTGATTATTATTGATATTCGAGGAGGTTCTCGATTTATTAAAATTATCCGAGGAGGTTCTCGGTTGATTAAGACTATCCGAGGAGGTTCTCGGTTGATTGATATTATCCGAGGAGGTTCTCGGTTGATTGATATTCGAGGAGGTTCTCGATTGATTACTTAAATTGCTATTCGAGGAGGTTCTCGATTGATTAAAATTATTATTCGGGTCGTTTGTATTAAGATTCGCAAAACGGTTGGACTGGATAGTATTGTCGATACTAGGGATGTCATGTTGAAAATGCGGTTGGTCAGGGTAATTGATGAGGGCTGGACTCGTCTGGACTACAGCTAATTTTCCTGTTGTTCGACGAGTCCCTGCTCGTTTCCCTGTGGATATTGTAATTCATCAGTCATCTCTTGTATGTAATTTATGGATACATTCCCTAAGTCATTGGTCAGTTCATTTATGTTTGGATTTAATTTTCTCTGGAAGTTTTGTTGATTTTTATAAAGATAGTTTGGATGGTTTCGTGGAGGTGAGGTTTCGATTTGTCTTCGAGTTGGGGATACTTGTTGGTTTCTGATTGGCTGGATATGGTTTGTGTGCTGAAAGTTGGGTCTGTTGTAGTTGATTCTTTGGGTGTCAGGCACGTTTGTTCGTTGATTAAGGTACATATTGTTTGGTTGGTTCGGGTACTTATTTGGATAACAATTGTAGTTTCTGTTGTTGCCTGGAATGATATTCTGTGCAGGTTGAGTGGTGAAGTTATTTGGGCGTGTTGAGAATTCCCTTTTCCTTGCATCATTTGTTCTTTTGGTGTTGCAGTTTTCCAGTATATGACCGGTTCTCTTGCAATACCTGCAAAAACTTGGAGGTTGGTAAGGTTCTCTGAGTGTTGGACTTCTCATATTGGAGTGGCATTCTCTAGCCTTGTGTCCTATTCTTTCACATAATTGACATCTAGTTTGCTCCATTTCCTGATCGGCTACTTGTGGTGTTTGGTATACTTTGCTGTAACCAAGTTGTCTTTCAATTCGGCCAGCCATTTCTATTAGTTCCTTAAGAGGTTTGTCTGCTAACATCGTTAGATGTGTTTTTATAGCAACATTTTGTAAACCACGAACAAAAGCTTCTTGTTCCAATGTAGCTAATAAAGGTTTCGGAAGTGAATTATCTTCTCCATATTTGATTTGAACGCCTGCTTCATAATCTAATGCGTAGCTTTGGACGCGGCTTCCAAAATCTCCGCAACTTTCAAATTTGTTCTGTTTGGCATTACTGAGTCTATTCGATAATATTTCGACTGTGTAGGTAGGCAGAAATTTTCGTGTTAAGGTGCTATAAAATTCTTTAAAGGTCTTAACCTCAATATCACGGAAAATTTCATATGCTCTTCCTCGTAGTCTAAATATTGTTTCTTCTAGTGCGGTAGCCAAACTGTCCGGTTTGTCAGCGTATAATTTTTCGATCCGTTTGCACGCATCCATGAAAAAATTTACTTCGCTGGCATCAACGTCTGGTTGACCGTAAAAGAGAGGAACTCGTCTTTCAACTGACTCTTGAATTTGTGCCATGTTTTTCTTAATTTGTATGTCGCGATAGGTTGGGATTGTTAGATGGTGAAGTATTTTGTTATCCAGAGTGGAACGTTTAGTTACCCGGAGTGGAAAATTTGCGTATGTAATACTAATAATTATGTGACCCGGAGTGGAAAGTTTGCGGCAGCGCCAATGTTATATTTTATGTTTTTGTTTAACACAAAATATAATGTTATTCTTAAATATTCGGTGGAGAGAAATATCAAATTGATATTTATATTAGTTGGAGAAAAAGATCTCAGTAGACAAATGCCGCTAGGGGAGTGGAGCGCTGAAACGCTCTTCTTTCTTCCCTCCTCGTTTTGCTATACGAGGTTCGCTCATCAATGTTTACTGGATCGGTGCCGTGTATGTTAGTATGATGATTTAATTATTGATACTCGCTTACCACGGATGGGGGCTATGACAGTATCAATAATAATTTGTGTTATAGTTATACTTACTTGATTGATGAATGATGAGTATTCTCGATCTTGACTTATAACACTGAGTATTTAAGTTTTAGGTTTTTCTTTATTTATTTACTACTTAATGACTTGACTTAGACTTTGACTGTATTATCTTCAACTACAACTGACTTAAAATATATTGACTTCAACTACAACTGACTTTAATAATAATAATAATAATAATAATTTATTCTTCAACTATATATACTAAATATTCTATGTCAAATTGTTGTTATTGATTTATTTTGTTTTTCACAATTTGACACATATTAATTTTTCACAATTTGACACACATTAATGTTTTAATACTAATTAATAATTGCCAAATTGCGTTTTGCAATTTTATATTCAATTATTATTATTTAGGTTATTACCATAAAATGTGTGCTCGTTTTTGAAATTTTGTGCTCTATAAACAATTTGTTTTCGCCTTAGATTTTAAATTATAATTTTATTTTAACATTCAGGCGTTTTCTTTACTTTATGGTACTCTTTGGAGTGGTCAGCAGTGGTTTCACAACAAAGTATCCGGATACACCGTTAGAGACTGGGCTAGTTTTTAGACTCGGTTCCCAGCCTGGCCGGTTATTAGCACGGTACGATTAACACCTTAACCCGGCCCAGTTATTTAGCGCCGTGTTTTCGCCTAGTACACCACATGGTGTAATAGTTGCCCGGTGGTCACCACGGGGAGGTAACACGCACACTTGTGGAAGCTGCAAAATACGGAGCTGGCAACAAGTGCCAACTTGATTCCCCCAGACAGCTTCTCACCAGACCACCTTAAGCCTTAAAACTTGATTGTCCTTCTCCGGTGATTGCAGTTCTATAGGCTGACCTTGGTCTGTTTTCATGGGCATAATTTCCTGTAAATTTTCTTCAATTGGTAATTTATACAATCTCACAATCGGTCGCTTATAGATTATAATTTCGCTTTTGTCTGTCGCTACCCGAACTAAATCATCTTTTCCGTTGTGTGTTTTCGCGATTCTCAATAACTTCCACCGTGTGGCAAGTTGTTGTTCGTCCTTCAATAATACCAGGTCATTGATCATTAGTTTGTTATTGCATTTGATGGAGGTATTCGGAGGATCACCCTCTCCCAAAGTCCTGAACTATTCTCTCGACTACATGTCATCTCGTTTTTAACGATATGCGGTCAATTTCTGAACCATGTAGCGCCTTGAGAGAATCCCCTATCAAGAAGTGTCTCGGCGTTACTGCTGATAGTTCTCCAGCATCACTTGTAAGCTCCTCGAAAGTGAGTGTTGTTTCGCCTATGATCCGTTTGAGATGAAATTTCATTGATTTGATCCCTGCCTCCCATATCCCTGCCTCCCTCCGTGTAATGTACAACCTAATTCTATTATTCTTTCTGTAGCTATATGTTGTGCTTGCTCAGGATAACTGGGTTTTTACTTGAATTCGGGAGTCTTGAATTTTGTAGTCTTCCGTTTACACGTAGCAAGCCGTTTTCGTTTATAGCTGGATTTAGTGATAGAATTTTGGTCTTCCTGCTGATCAGGGATGGGCCAGGTAGATTACGCCATGTAATCTACGCGGTTATCAACACGTAAAATATAACGTAGATTACTTGACATTGTTTTTTGTCAACGTCGACAATTAATATAATGTCAACAACCTTCGATATTTTAGGAGTAATTTGTAAAAGCGTTCATCTAGAGGTGCTTTTTTCATTTGATTCTTTTTGACAAATTACGCCTGAATAGTTTCAAACTGTCATCGTGTTTTTATTTTTTCAGTATTGTTTGCCATTTCATCATGAAAAGACTGAGCCCTGCATGGCATCCATAAACTGTTCAGTTTTATTACGAAAATCTGCGTTCAGAGAGGAATGTGTTTCGTGCGCTTAGGCCAAGTTATGGTTGACATAAATGGCCTGTGAATAGTGCTCGTTATTGCACCTTGATAACGGCACATTTGCTGCCTGAAATTAAAGCCCAACTTCGACGACATTTGGTTTCAAGTAGTCGGCAGGGATGGGCTGGGTAGATTACGCCATGTAGTTTACGCGATTGTCGGTCGACACGTAGAATATTACGTAGATTACTTGTCAAATTTTTTTTGTCACCGTCGACAATTAAGACAACGTCGACAACTCTGTAGCAACAAATCATAGTGGCTTAAGTACATTTAAGCCAAAAATGAGTTAAATCTAACATTGATATAATCTCTTTCCAACGTTTTTTTCTGTCGTGCTACGGTTTGTTCATTGTATGAAGCCGATCTTTTAAACAAAGCAATACCTTGCAGTAGTGGAACTCAGAAAAAGCGTCCATATGGTAAGATTCAATTTCATACTATATTTAAATTTTTAAACCATTAAGTTTCTTCCTTTTGCTCTTCAGATATGCCAATAATAACCTCGGACAGTGAAATGGAAAAGTCTTGATGGTGGATGAGTCATTTCATCTACCATACATACTCCACAAACAATACCTGATTTAGTGGTAGAAAGTAAAGAAACGCCTAAATTACGTAAATCCAAAAGAAATTCAGCAAAATCGTACACAACCCTTACTGGCAAACTTGTAAAAGCGAAGGAAATTAAACTGCTTCACCCTGAACACCAAGAAGAAAATTCAATGCAATATTGGGATATGGGAAATTTTAATCTCAGAATGGCGTTTGTGGCAGGCTTGATTGACATTCCGGATACAAAAAGAAGAAGAATATCAAAAGTACAACAACACCATGAAACCCACTGGTTTCTTATTGCTATTATTTAAATATTACCGGAATATTACGCAGGTTTGCCAGAAATGTTTTAAATCCACGCAAAAATCCGATCGATTTTTAAAAACTGAAATTTCCAAGAAAGTAGAGTCTTTAGGAACCACAATTTCTCAA
Organism: Tipula unca; assembly: GCA_951394425.1. Classification (NCBI taxonomy): domain Eukaryota; kingdom Metazoa; phylum Arthropoda; class Insecta; order Diptera; family Tipulidae; genus Tipula; species Tipula unca. Next base: position 171,555,566 of record OX596380.1, on the reverse strand, counting down.
GATTTGCGTGGTAAGGGCCCCTCTGCAAAGAAAGAGAGAGGAGTCATGCTCGTGATTTACGGCCCAAAACGCGAAATAGATGACATATACCGAGGTCTGTACAATATCGAGATTAGAGATCTGATGAATTGTGCAACGATTTCTGAAAGGAGAGCCACCATATGGTTGGTGCAGAAGTCGTTGCAGGCGACAATGGCTTCACGGTGTGGAGAATGACTTCAAATTTTCTTAGACACCATAAACCAAACCCTGGATCGAAACCGTTGTAGCCAGATTGTTGGTACAGTAAGGGTTGATCCGCTAGTGCGATTTGCAGCTTAATACGAATATTCCCCCGTATTATTCTGAGAAACTCATCTGACGGAAAGGGAACCTTGAAACGGCTGCTGAATTGTTAGCAAGATACTGTACGACAAGAAATTGACAGAATATCAAATTTTTGTTAACCAAGCCAAACACTCCGATAGTAAAAATATAAAAATATATAAAGCACTGATGCAAGCCAAGAAAAACGACCGCAAATCTAATTATTTTAGATCGAGTGGAGACCACCAAAATTAAAATACAACCATACCAATAGGAGACGTCTTCAGTAGAGGCTCTAAAAAGTCAAGTTACATATGATAATGAAATGATTCGTCATAATACTCAATTAACCACCCAATAAAATTACCTATTTGGCATCACATAAACAGAATAACGCGGCTCGTTTTTGTGCTATCTATCAATCAATGCTAACAATCACGAGATGGCATGGAACTTGGTGCAACTTAAATACAACAAGCCAAAACAAGTAAATATTTCAATTCACTGATCTGTCACCATAACCCAGCACGATGAGCCCACGCTTCGATTTCTACATATATCGGTTTAATTTTGACGCAAAAGCTACATCCATAAACCATTAAACCTGCCTGTAGAAAGGACTACCGCTCTTAGTTATGTACGCTATTCAAAAAGATGCCCACACTTAAACCAAGATTGGTAAATCAATTGAGTATTGGCCTGCGGTGTCTAGCAGGTTACATTTTCCTTTTTCAGTATGCATTTAATATTAACGTTTGACTGTCAGTTAAAATTTAGGTGATTTTCGCAAAACTTTATCTTTTGCTACTTTAGGCAATGGCGAAGGATGTAGATTCTTAAATCGGATCAACACTATGCTGACGATATTCCAAAATATACTTTGAATCACTGTATAATGGTGAAAGTGTTGGTAGTTGGGTAGAACTTAATGTTCCATCAAGATTTCCAATTATTTCTCCAACTCTTCTGTCACTATAGAGTTGTTAGTAGCTTCATATCGATATCCAGATTCTTTTTATTTTTTTTTTCAATGGAATCATTTCTCTAAGTAACGGAAAAGTGGTTTTGTGGAATTCCTATATGTGATACGTTGGTATATACAGTATCGACTGTTTCTAGACCAGAACCACTAATATTGTACGGGTTCACCTTGAGACTACAAATGGCGTGAATTGTCATCTCGTGTGTAAAAAATCATTTGGATATCATGATTATATCTAGAATCCAGTATCGATTTGTTGGTCTCCACAACTGTCATACTGTTAACGATTATATATTGATGACATTAAATAAAATGACGGGTAAAGAGATGGTGATGAAGAATAAAGAGTTAAACTAAGAATATCTTACTGGGTTAAATAAGATGGCAAAGCATTCCGGTTCTACAATTTCATTTTTACAAAAATTTAATTCATATAAAATTCTCTAAGCAGTAACCAGCACATTACTAGTCTAGAGTAAAATCTAATTAAAGGTTTTCGTCTCAGGGTAATTCAATTACGAGTGGATACACAAGCAATCGTGTTTTTTAATTGTTTTGACCATTCAGAAAAAATAAATATTTCTAGCAAAATCCAGCTTCTGTAGAACATATAGAGTTTCATCATAATATAACAATTCTTTTACAAATTATTACTTTCTTTCATATTCATATTAAACCACAGGCAAGTACTATTTTAAGGTAACATCCTTATAATCCAAAAATATCCTATTTCTGTTCCAAATGACCATATTCGACAACGTACAACAACAACATACGTCATTTCACCTTATTTGGTCATGGACTGGTCTAGTTCTGTTCCAAATTATTTTACAATTCAATTAACATTCAACTTATCAAGTTTCTTGATAATCGGTAAAAAGATAGGCCTAGTTCCGTTCCAGATGGCCCTATTCCAGAATTTAATCCATAAAATATTACAATTCCATTTACATTCAACTTGTCAAATTACATGATAATCTGTCAAAAATGGACCTAGTTACCACAATGACCATAACCACATTTCAGAATTTTATCCAAAAATCATTTTCATTCAATTTGTCAGGTTCCATTATAATCGGTGAAGAATTGGCCTAGATCATTTTCAGATAACCATATTCCAGTACATTATCCAAAAAATCATTTTCAAATCCCATTTCCATTCAACTTGTCAAGTTTCATGATAATAAGTCAAAGGATTGGCCTACCTAGTTCTGTTCCAAATGGCCGTAATCCAGAACTTTATCCAAAAACCATTTTCAAATCCCATTTCCATCAAATAATTTGAATTCATTATAATCGGTATAGTAGTTTCCATGTATATTCGGTGAATTGTTGAATTCGGTGAATGGTGGTTTGCGATGAATTGTCGATTTCGGTGAATTGTCGATTTCGGTGAATTATCGAATTCGGTGAATTTGCCGTTTTCGGTGAATTGCTTTTCGATGAATTGTCTTTTTCGGTCAATTATCCTTTTCGGCCAATTGTTTTTCGGTGAATTGTGGTTTTCTGTGAATTATCGTGCTACCGTGCATAATACGTACAGGTAAACTGATGAAAAGTTCGTTTCGTTTCTTGATTAGATAAGAAATCATGTTTTTGGATTTGTTTTGATTTTTAAATGTATACAACATATACATACATACACAAAACCATGTACAGGTAAACAACAAAACCACGCAGCGTTCAATGTATTAACATTATGTCAATAATATAGGGACGACCGACAGAGATAAAGCTTCCAGGTTTGTATATTGTACATTTTGTGCTTTTCTGAATTTTATTTTTTTTTTCGTTTTTACATTATTTAATGAATTTAGATTTCCTTTTTAAATTTATAAAATATTATTGTCGTTTATATACCGAGAAAAATGGTACCCAAAAGCTAACAGGTAGGAAAAATGTTTGTTTTTTATGTTTTGCTGTTGCTGTTTTTTTTGTTATTTCCAAATAACATAACTAAATACCTTTTAGTTTTTAGCAAAACAAAAACCACACAACAACAACTACATCAAATGGAAAATAATTACAATTTTCCATACACCCATAATATAGAAAATAAAATAACGACATAATCATGCAACATTACGTGACTCGAATCTTCAACGTATATAGGTATGTACAGCTATACTGTAGTGTGTTTTGAAAAACCAATTGAGAATTTTTTTTGCCATTTCCCATAGTATAAATATTTTGATGGATTTTAATGAATGACAGATAGTTGGTAATTAGAAGTTGATTTTTATTCTTCTATAACGCAACAGTAACATTGGCCATTTAGAAAATACCTAATACATATATACATATGCTATAGCTGGGTATAATAAAATAGGAAAATTGTTAGATAAAAAAATAAAACATTTTACTTATTGACGTCATAATTGCTTTGTCACGCATTTATGTTAAAATATTTTCCAACCATAAATTGGTTTTTTTTTTTTTGGTTGCCTTAAATAGGCTATAAAATGTACATTGGTGGTATATAAAATAATATGAGGCGAAATGATGATTTATGGATAAAATGTTGTGAAATTAAGGATGTATATAAGTTTCATTATATGGATTGGAAATCACAGAAGACTGGGTGTGCGCAGGAGGCTTGAAATGACGGTTCTTTATAATATAAATTGATAATTATTTAAGTTGTTCTTTAAGTTAAGCGTATAATGAATATTCAATGGGTGCGGAGTAAACAGGATAAATAAAAGAAATCATAAGAATAACCTTTTCCGTATAAAATGATATTTTCAGGACAAGTAATATCTAATTTTGAAGTGAATAGTAGATACCTTACCTTGTTTAAGTAGAATTTACTTATTTTACGCTAATGCTTTCTAAATAATAATAATAAACAGTATATATTGGACATTACTAACCTATCACTGACTCAACAATCCAGCCCAATGGTTTCGATTGGTCTTCTTATTGCCTTAGACAACCTGAAAAAGCCAAGTCGTTTTTTACACCGTGAAGTCTCTTGTACTCATTCGCAGCGCCCAATTTTCATATCCAAACATAACAACGGGCCTGATCAACGCTTTGTAAGCCTCAACTTCACTTGGCCTTAGAAAATATAAAGTACGACTGCCGGCTGCCAGACTGGTGAGTGATGAGAGAACCCAAATATCTGAACCTCCTCAATTCCTGAAACGTGCATTGGCCACTACTAAAATGTGGTGTGCCATTGTCCCTATAACCAGCGATCATGTATTTTGTGTTGGCCTCATTGATCTTTAGTCGAACAGAAACTGTAAACTCAACAAGCGGATCAGGTATTTCCTTCACTCCGTTGCTATATTCAGTCCAGTAACGCATATGTCATCTGCATATGCAAGTACCTGATTGGAATGGCGATATAAGATGTTGCGCTGAGGTGATTCAGTTTTACGAAAGATGTACTCCAACATGAGATTAAAGAGTATCGCGTACAGAGCATCTTCCTGCCGCACACCCAAATTAACTGCACCAATTCATGATAGCCAGTTCTCAACTTTAATACAGCATTGAGACTATATGTCGAGGTCATTCTAAACAATCGTACCAATTTTTTTGGCATTGCTAGATATTCGAGAGCAGACCATAAACTCTCTCGATTGATCGAGTCATAGGAGTGCCAGAAACCCAGGAACACCTGATTAACAGGGATGGAAGATATTTAGGCAGAATCATCCGCAGCAAAAAGACCTGATCATTGATCGATTCGTGCAAAGGAGTGCTATACCGCGATAATCCTCACACTTCAAGCACTCTTCCTTCTTGAAGGTAGAGCCCACCGGTCGGTAAAGTGTCCATTCCATGCGTCTAGTATACTGCGTCGATGTTGTCACAGAGGTTTCCATTCTGGTCTCGAATGGCGGTTGACGCAGGCCTGAAAGTTTGGTGCAATCCTGTAATTCTTTTAAAGAATTTACGTAAACTGCGCTTATTGCTGAGTTATTGTACTTTCGGAACCTTGGCCTTCCACCATTCTCGCTTTTTTCGTCTACAAATAAGGATAACTGCTCTCTTAGTAAGAGTGGCCTTGTTTTTCCTCGCGATTGTAAGACGTTACTGCACTTCAATATGGGCTATATTTTTTGCTTACTCAACATCATACCAATTATGCTTTGTTCTGATTTTTAGTATACTTTAAGTCTGCTGAGCTGCACTGATAAACCGTAGTTTTCAGTATCTCCCAGACAGAATTCACATAGTCAGACTGGTAATTAGCTTCCTTAATGTCTCTGACAAGATCCTGATATCGTTTCCTTTGATCTTCGTTTATCAGACTTTGGCAGTCGAAAATTTCAATTGTAGCTTTGCAGCGACTAATTAATGATCATTGCCTACGTATTTGGTTGCTCACCGATTAGTTCTGACATTTTTTCAACCCGAGTTTGCTATTTTGAAATGAACACGTGTTCAATTTTCCTGTGGGAAATTTTGCGAGGATGTATCCTTGTTTCCAAAAATGTCTGTTTGTGAAGGAAGAATGGTCTTGCTACACTCATAGATCGTAAGCTACAGCAAAGTAAATTATTCTCTCATCATTATCGGTCGGAATTTCGTATTGGGAGTACGCACCTAAGTTTTTACACAAGTCGGCCTGATTTCTGCCAGCTCCCAGAAGCTTACACAATCGGTTATTGACTGCTTCAAAATCCAAAACAGCCTTCTTTACCTGCGACCCAAGAAGAAATTCAGTTCCAAATTTTCCGAGGTGATCGGCACTGTTAGGGCAGCAAGTTTCAATGCACCTTCATGAGCGTGATTAGGCGTTCCAGTGCTCCTGGTTTCCTAAGTGACTGCACGTTCCACGTGCCGATCCTAAATCGCGTGTCCCGGTACTTGAGCAGGGGTCCAGTGTTTTTTTAGCGGTATCCATGTGTTGCCATTTTGTTGACTTTATAAAAAGATTCTATTTTTACGGATGCGAGTCTTCAGCCCAGCGATCCAACCGTTTAGTCGCCTCCTACGACCAGCGAAAGATACTTTGGTGGTTTTCTTGGAAAACATGTTCGTGCAATTTAGGTTTACGATTTATTCGATATATATAACAAAAGTCATTGGAATGATATATGCACTTCTTAATGGAAAAGGTATAGTGACTCAAGGGGTCATGTAAAGTGTGAATTCGTGATAAAACTCTAGATACTAACAACATCATGTGAAGCAGTTTGGCTCAAAATATCAGTTTAACCTTGCCAAGGCTCTTATACAGTGTTTTAACTGGGGATGGGCATTAACGTGTCATCAATTATTTTCTACGTCGACGTTCAGACAACGTAGACAATGTAGACAACATCGTAGTGATTTGCGTGATTTGGTGAACTAGTTCTAAACTATACTATGGCCAGATTTCTTTAGGTTTAATGTGATGTGGGTGGCGACAATTTTATAATCTCTTTCAATGCATTTTAATTTGTTTTAAAAGTAGGTTAGGTTAGAAAAGTTTTAAATTAAAATTCTTTCATAACCTATTTTCAGAAATTTGGAATTCTGGATGTTCTCAAATTCAGTTTTAACTGTTATAAACATTTTTTTTCAAAGTTCTGACATTATTTCACAACTATAGGGAAGATAAATTTAAAACTAAACCAGTCCAATTAATTCACTGGAATTTTGTTTTAAATTTGTATTAAAGTAGCACCAAATTAGTAGCTAAAAAAAGCATCACAAAACCTTGGCAAGTGCGCGTTTTAGGCCAATATCTGTGATTTGATTAATGCATCTCTTTAAGTAAACGAAAACCAATACCGGACAATTTTTAAGGATCACTTTTAATCCAGAATCAACGACCGCCATGCAATCGGTCAAATCAAATGTCGTAGGTTGTTGACAACCAGTCGACAACGTAGACAATGTGAACAACGTATAGAAAATGTCAATAATTTAGACAACTCCAACCATGATTGTGTGAACTATGTCTAAACTACGATGACCAAATTTCTTTAGGATCAATGCGATACGAGTGGTGAGTGACAGTTTTAGAATCTTTGAATCTATTTCGCTCATCGGTCCATTGAGACCCATTAATGAAAATCCCTTTTCACATTGTCGGGAACAGGCAAAAACAACTCAAAAGAATCTAAATTATAAAAGTTACTTTAACCTTGCAAACATACAGTGCCTTGCAGAGCCATGATAAGGCATCCATACATACTTTTCTGGTTTAAAAAAAGCTAGGGTAAATATATCCGTTCTCGTGAATCACTCTTCAATTCCTTTTTTCTTAACTTACCATCTCAGAAAAATAAGTTTGGTTAATCTACCAAAAAAAAAAATCTATATAATCTGAATGTTCTATGTTTTTCTCAGCTCTGATATTATTCCACAAACTATAGGGGAGATAAGGTTAAAACTAAATCTGGCCAACTTCTATCAGTGTTTCTAAATATTTCCAAGGAAGTTACAAATTTAAAAACTATGCTGCATTGTTGATAAACCATAAAACTAGTTTTTTATGACAGTTTCTCCATAAGCTTAAGCTGAATCACCCATTTTTCAAATACAATTGTAAACTGGTGCATTCGATTTCAAAACGCTATAACATCGTAAGTTATTGACGTCGTCTTAATTGTCAACGTTGCCAAAAAATATTGCCAAGTAATCTACTTCATATTTTACTTGGCGTAATCTACCTCGACCATCCTTGGTTTTAACCAATTAAAGACGCCTTCATAGAACATCTGTCGAAAATCATGAACACGAAATTCTCATAAAATAATAAAATTTTGTTCATTACGATTTACGAATAATCCATTAACATCAAATAAAAAAAAAACGGTTTTTTACTTTTTTGGTGAGATCCATCTCCCGCCACTCACAGTTATTTAAGGTTTTACGAACATTTATTATAAAATTTATTATAAAATTCATATCTATACGGGTGTATACAACTTTGTAAATTTTAATTCAAGACCTGAACATTTAGTCATAAGTGAATAATTAAAAAGGCCGAAGTTAAAGTGCATTTACTTGTTCGAAATGCCATTTTTACATTGAAGACTCAATTCGGTTGGCGAAGGGGCCACATTTATTTATATTGCGGAAATTGTTGCTAACTGGATGCTAATGGTTGCTAACTGCATTCTGAACTTAATCGCAAAGAAAAAATATTTTCTACCGAATAATTTTTACATATTAACACGTCTGGGATGAGTATTTTGGTACCAACTGTATATTTTTTTAGTTGACGAAAAAGTCTGGGATTGTATAAATAGAAAAAAAATCCTGAGCTGAACCAACTATATAAATTATATATGCTCGTGTTGTCAGAGGTATTTTAAAAAAAAACCTGAGATAACTTCAATGGAGTTTATTTATCTTAATTAACATTAAGGACGATTGTAAAATAAATTACTGTTAGTCAACGTTTAAGCTAATTTTGGCCTGAAATTTTATGAAAATTATTTTTTTTTTCAAATGGATGTAGATGAAAATTAGGGCTTTGTTTACAAAATAACAAAATATTGTACCTTCCCAATTATCCTGCTTTATTGAATATGATATTATAAATAATAAATTAAATAACTAAACAAAATAAGAATAACGCCCCAATTTTTTTTAAATTTGAAAGGTTATGTACTGCATATAAGTTAGGGATAGCGAACAAATTTTTCATTGCTGCGTTCGTTATTAGCTTCCTTGAAATTAACAGAATAAAATTCAAAATTCAACTTTTGTAAGAGTCTTAAAATTTTCAAAATACTCCTTCTAAAATTCAGAGGTTTTCTATGGTATGTACATAATCTTCCAAAGATTTCCGATGTGACACATATAAATGACCAACCAAAGCACAAACTTATATACTGTAATAAAAATCTTATGTCTTACGGTACTCAAATAACAAATATAAATTAAACTCATAAAAATCTTTTTTATTATTTAAAGCGTATACATCGCCTGTTTGCGTTGCTCTATATACACTTTTCAATGATTGATGATACATTTCAATCTCCCCATTTATGGCATCCGTATTTCAACAAATTTAAAATGAAAAATAAACTCCACCCACACACGCACACACTCACACACACACACACACACACACACACACACACACACACACACACACACACTCGTGTGGAGTTGCTGGATCTCCCATCGAGCGCGTCCCCAGGTGGCGGATAGGGGAAACCCGCAACCATTTTGGTCGGGTCGGTGGATAAGAAATTAACACTCGCGGACCAAAACTAGCAAGAAGTGTCTCTTCACCCAGAGGTGCGACTTCAAAGGTGGAGGTGGAGGGTATACCGTATGGTCATATAAACCTAAGAAGCAACAAGGGCTAATAATATACCACCCTTAAAATAGGTATAAATTTAAATCCAGGCGCGACGGTCCATAGTGGGCGGCTTCCTGGTCAGCGTCTGTTCTCCAGGAGGAGCGGCTGCATAAAAAGTCCTGGCAGTAGGCAAAAAATGCTAAGGGCGGTTCCCTGAAAACAAATAACCGAAATGTATACGCAACAGGAGAAGAAGACTACGGTGCAGGGATTCGGAACCCCAGTACCGGCGACTTTAGGGAGCGAGCAAGCGGGCTCCCAGTCGTCGAAATCCAACGACCGCTTTGTTCCAGCAGTGGGAAACTTGGCTGTCGGAACTAGAAATATTACAAGTCCATTTAGTGTTAAACCAGTGAGTGGGACTCCAGGAGTTTTTAACCCATTCAAGAGCAGTGGAAGGCTACAGAGATCGCCTACGCGCAGTGGTATGTTTGAGGCAGTATCGCTTCCCAACATAGCTGCATCACTCGAGAAAGAATTGGCTGGTGAGCCAGTTACGAAGGTTTCCAAGTTGATTGCAACTAAAAAACACATTAGTGATCTCGCGGACTTCGTGAAGGATCGCAACAATGTGCACGGAGAAATTAAGAAGATGATACGCATGATTAAACTATCATATAATGAGGTGGAAAAGGAGTTCGAAGCTCTTACAGAGAGAACGGAGAGAGCTGAGGCATCTCTTGCAAACGATGGGGACAGGACAAACCAGGAACCTGAGACGGACGTGTTATTGTCAAATCAGGTAACATTTCCTCTAAATTCAAAACCGTTGATTAGTGAAATTTTAAATATATCACTAAAGCAAGATAAGAGAATAGGTGGAACGGTGGACATACCAAAGGATGAACCGAGTAAGAGAAGGCGGGATTCACCGGGTCAAAGTGAATCACAAATGGAGGCTAAAAAACGCAATACAAAAAGCGTACTAACTCCGGGAATAGATAATTGGACACTAGAAGCTAGGCCAGACTGGCAAAAAGTCAAGCCGAAAAAAAGAAAACGGAAATGGAGAAGACAGCCTCGACCTGATGCTCTGTTAATCAAAAAGAAGGGGGATGTCTCGTATGCTGATTTGCTACGGAAGGTGAAGGCAGACTCTCAGCTCAAAGGGTTGGGAGAAAAGGTGACGCATATACGTCAAACCGCCAAGGGAGATCTGTTATTGGAGTTGGAAAGCACTGGCGATCAACCTCAAACAGCTATTTTCCAATCCCAATTACAGAGCATTATTGGCCAAGAAGCCGACGTTAGAACCTTGTCACAGGAAACCCTAATAGAAATACGGGATATTGATGAAGTTACTACATCCGAAGATATACTACAAGCTTTGGAATCGCAGGTGGAAGAAACAAAAGGTACTACTACGGTGAAGACGCTTAGAGCATCTTATCGGGGGACGCAAATGGCAGTGATTAGCATGCCAAGAAAGGTGGCGGAGCAAGTCTTAACAAGAGGCAAAATAAGGATCGGATGGGTGATTTGTCGTATAAGGGAGGCTGTTAAGCCGGTAAAGTGTTTTAAATGCTTTGAGTTTGGTCACCTGGCGCAAAAATGTAGGAGTGAAAACGACAGATTTAATCTGTGTATAAAATGTGGTAAAGAAGGTCATATTGCAAAACAGTGCAAGAATGACCCAAAATGCGTGCTTTGTAGCGAGGAAGCTGTTGGGGGAAATAAACATGCAACGGGTAGTTGGAAGTGCCCTGCATATAAGAAGGCGCTAGACAGAATGCTGGTCAAATGAGATTGATCCAACTAAATCTCAACCATTGTGAAGCTGCACAAGACCTGCTGCAGCAAACTGTACGTGAAATAGGCGCTGACATTGCTATTGTATGCGAACAATATAAACAGCTCGATAGCAATATGTGGGCATCAGACTATTCAAAAAAAGCGGCTGTCTGGGCCTGTGGTAACCGCCCCTTTCTGGAGAAGCCCAGCGGCGGAGAATCTGGCTTTGTAAGAGTGAAGATCGATGGTATTCACATTTATAGCTGTTATGCCCACCCTAGTGCTACCCTTGATGAATTCAAAATCTTCCTAGATCGAATAGTTAGTGACGCGCGAAACCTAAACCCTCTGTTGATAGCTGGGGATTTTAATGCTTGGGCTGTTGAGTGGGGCAGCCGAGAGACTAATGTTAGAGGTAAAGCGCTACTGGAAGCATTTTCTCTACTACCAGTTGCGATGTTGAATGTGGGTAGTACATCCACTTTCCGTAGGGGTGGCGCTAGCTCGATAATTGATCTCACATGGGTTAGCGAGGGCCTTTTAAATAGAATAGTGAGTTGGGAAGTTAGTGAACAATATACACATAGTGATCACCAGGCTATTATCTGTGAAATAAGAGATGGAAGGCCAGGAAAGGTTCGTTCAGAATCAACAAAAAGGTGTATCGAGTGGAAACAAACAATGTTTGATGAAAAGTTATTTGTCTATATGGTGGAGGACATTACTTTGTCCGGAACTGCGGATAGCAAAGTGAATCAAATCGTAGATCATATCACAAGAGCTTGTGATGCAGCAATGCCGCGGAAAACGAGGGATAATCGGAAAAAAGAAGTGTTCTGGTGGACCGAGGAAATAGCCCAGCTTCGTAGAGAATGCCTTCGAGCTAGACGTTTATACCAACGTGCTAGATTGGAAACTAGGGACGATCTACGCAAGCAGTACTGTGTCGCCCGCTCTATACTCAAGTGTGCAATTAAAGCAAGCAAACAAAGATGTTTTCAAGAATTGTGTGAAGAAGTTGATCGGGACCCCTGGGGTAGACCTTATAAAATGGTTATGAAAAAGGTTAAGGGTGCATATGTACCATGCCCATCGTGCCCACGAGTGCTGAAAAATATAGTCACGTCACTGTTTCCACAACAACCAGACTGTACGGTTAATGTCGAAGCAACAGGAGGCGGAGAAATATTCCCATTAATTACAAAGGAGGAAGTGCTTAAAGCATGTAGCAAATTGAAGAATAACAAAGCTCCGGGGCCTGATAAAATCCCCAATATTGCCATTAAATCGGCGGTCCGCTCATACCCAGAGTTGTTTGTAAACTTATTCAACTCATGCATGGAGGAAGGAGTATTTCCAGAGCAATGGAAATTACAACGGTTGGTACTATTGCCTAAAGCGAAGAAGGCGCTCGATGATCCATCTTCCTACCGGCCTATCTGCTTGCTAGATACTGCAGGTAAATTATTTGAGAGAATTATATGTGAGCGACTACAGGAGGCCATTAAAAGCAAAGGAGACTTGGCGGAGAACCAATATGGGTTCCGTAAAGCTCGCTCTACCATTGAAGCGATTAAACTCGTAGTGGATACGGCGCGAGAGGCAATATCTGGTGATAGATGGAAAGGAGGTTCTAAAAAGTACTGTGCGGTAGTTACATTAGATGTGAAAAATGCATTTAACTCGGCGAGTTGGGATTGCGTATTAAACGCGCTAATCAATAAAGAGGTCCCTCTGTATTTACTTAAAATGGTGGCTAATTATTTTAGGCAACGAGTTTTGAAGTATGAAACCGACGAAGGTACTAAATACCATCACATTTCTGGAGGTGTACCACAGGGGTCTGTGCTGGCACCCACATTGTGGAATGCCATGTACGATAACATTTTTAGACTACCGTTACCAGAAGAAGCAATGGTGGTTGGTTTTGCTGATGATGTTGCGATCGTAGTTGTTGCAAAGTACAAAGAAGAGGTGGAAGAAATCTGCAATTGGAGTATAAAAATAATTCAGGATTGGTTATCATCTGTGGGTTTACAGTTGGCGGAGCACAAACAGAAGCAGTGCTCATCACCAGTAGGAAAAGATTGGAATTCATGACGGTGGAAGTTGGTGGTCAACGGATCCAGTCAAAACAATCTATTAATTATCTGGGAGTAATAATTGATGCTAGAATATCCTTTAAATCGCATTTGGATACCGCTGGGGAAAAAGCTGGAAAAGTGAACGCGGCATTAATGCGAATTATGCCAAACTCAGGGGGGGCCCGCCAGAGCCGTAAACTGTTACTGAGCAGTGTGGTGACGTCTATTATAATGTATGGAGCACCAATCTGGGCCAGTGCTATGGAGAAAAGTACATACAAGCAACCGGTGGCATCTGCTTATAGGTTAAGCGCTTTGAGGGTGGTTAGTTCATTTAGAACGGTATCGGATGAAGCCGTGTGTCTACTGGCTGGTATACCTCCAGTTGACTTATTGGCTAAGGAGCGTGAAAGAATTTATTCTCGCCGTGCAAATGGGGATAAGAGAGGAAATCGTATTGTGGCTCGCGCAGAGACCGTTAACATGTGGCAGCAGCGTTGGGACAGCTCGGGAAAAGGCCGGTGGACACATCGGTTAGTCCCTTCGGTAGTTAAATGGCTAGATAGGAAACATGGAGAGATTGACTTCTATTTATGCCAATTTCTGACGGGGCATGGTTGTTTTCGCGCTTATTTACATAAATTTAAGCAAGATGATTCCCCTTATTGCCCAACGTGCGAAGGAAAGCTGGAGAACGTCGAACATGTATTTTTTGACTGCCCGCGCTTCGAAGAAGAAAGATTGGGACTATATAGGTCTGTGGGAAATGACTTATCACCGTTAACAGTTGTGGATTATATGCTGCAGTCCGAAGAAATTTGGGAGGTGGTGTGTAAAATGAGTGCAAGGGTTATTAAGAAGCTGAGAAGTCTAGAAAAAAATAGACAAAGATAATAAAGTTAGATGGCAGCTAAGGCTGAGCCTGTTCTCGCGAAGTAATACATAACAGTAGTTCCACGAGACAACTATAGGCATAAGAATTTGGGGGTTAGGGTTTAGTCGGTAAGAATCCGACACTCTCACATGTTTATGGATTAGGTCCACATGTGAGGTCTTATGAAGATTCCCCCCTCCACCACAAAAAAAAAAAAAAAAAAAAAAAAACACACACACACACACACACACACACACACACACACACACACACACACACACACACACACACACACACACACACACACACACACACACACACACACACACACACACACCCGTGGGGAGTGGCAGGATCTCCCATCGGGCGCGTCCCCAGGTTGCGGATAGGGGAAGGCCCTAACCGGCATGCCGGCGGGTAGGTGGGAAATAAAATACCATCCGTGGACAGAAACTGATAGGGGAAGGCTACCCCGAATAAGAAACCAAAAATGAGTGAGAGAAATGAAAACTCGTTTACGGCGCAAAGGGTGATTACCTTAGTGCCGGCGGCTTCCGGGAGTGAGCAAGCGGGCTCCCAGCCGTCGTTATCCATCGACCGCAGTGCTTCAGTAGTGGGAAACTTGGCTACTGAAGTTCATAGAACTACAAGTGTTGGAAGTCTTTCTGAAGAAGAAACGGGAGCTGTAAGCCAGTTTATACTTTCGAAACGAGAAGTACCTGTGTATGTGACAGGTGCCGGGAACATAGATCCATTTAGGAAAAGCCATATGTTCCAGAGATCGCCTCCAAACATCCAAAAGAAGATGTCCCTGTAGTTCTCTGAGCTTACAGGGCCGGAGGAAAACACTTTACCGAGGCCATTCCAAAAAAGCAGTAGGCCTCCCCGATCGCCTGCGACGTTCCGTCCAAGGACTGTAGACGATGAAACGTCTGATTCACTGTCGGATGTTTATGAGCCGGATCCTTTTACTCGGATGGGTGCGAAAATTGATCGCCTCTGCGAGTACATCAGAGGAAGGAATAACGTGCACCATGAAATTAAGAAGCTGGTCACGTCAATCAAAAATCTGTATGTCGAACATGCACAGGGTGGAGGGAAAGACGAGCGTCGGACAACGCAGACAATTGCGAAATTGGCTAAGCAAATAACTGTGTGCTGTGAGACCCAAACTTCCCCAACCATATCTAACCAGAGAAATAATGAGGAAACTGTTCTGTTGGATAGTGAAATAACGACCGCAACCAATAGCAAAAGGAGGAGGTCGAAACAAGACTCACCCAATGACCATGCACAAAAGAAAGGGAAACAGAAGAGAGCTGGCGAAACCCCAGCACTGGGAACTAAGAGCCTAAATCCAAACCCAGGCATAGATGAACCCAACAAGCCTGATAATGTAAGGGACCCTGGCTGGCAGGTGGTGGAGAAAAAAAAGAGGAAACCACGTGAAAGAATTCCGCGGCATCGTCCTGATGCTATTAAAATTACCCAAACTGGAGCAATGTCGTATGCGGATATGCTAAAAAAATTGAAAGGGGACCCAAATCTTAATGACCTCTCTGGTAAGGTAGCTCGGATTCGTAGAACCGAAAAAGGCGATCTTCTTCTAGAGTTAGAGAAAGATGTACATCCCAAGGAACTTGGATTTCAAAGTGCAATAGAACACGCTCTTGGTAGTGATGCACAAATCCAAACACTTACGCAGATTGACGAGGTTGTAGTCGAAATTAAAGATATTGATGAGACCACAACAAAGGAAGAGATACATGAGGCGATCACATCCAAGTTTGAGGATGCGAAAGACCTCCCGATAGAATGTATCAAGTCGCTGAGAGCTGCTTATAGAGGCACCCAAACAGCAGTGGTGACTGTACCAACCTCGACAGCCAAAGTGATGAAAAATGAAGGGAAAGTGCGAATTGGATGGGTGATCTGTCGTATACGTGAAAAAACGTTACCTTTAAGGTGCTTCAAATGCTGGCAGTATGGACATATGGCCAAGTCATGTAAAAGTGATGTTGATCGTTCTGGCCTCTGCTACAAATGCGGAAGAAATGGCCACAAAGTAAAAGAATGCAAGGAAGAAGCGAGTTGTATGCTTTGCCAGCGAAGGACGAACCATAATCATATAGCAGGGAGTGGCCGGTGCACGGCCTACATGTTGGCACTTAGAAGAGCACGACGACAATGAAGTTTGTCCAGCTCAACCTAAATCACTGTGAAGTTGCACAGGAAGTACTAGCCCAAACAGTGCATGAAACAAGAGTAGATGTCGCCATTTTGTGCGAACAGCACAAAAATATGGAGCGATGCAATTGGGCAACTGATCAAACTGGTAAAGCTGCCATATGGACCTGTAGCAGACGGACCATGCAGGAGAACAGCAGTAATTCCACCGCAGGATTCGTACGAGCAGATGTTGACGGCTTACATATCTATAGCTGCTATGCACCACCTAGCGCTACAATTGAGGAGTTTGAATACTTCCTGGACCAACTGGTCGCCGATGCGCGAACGCGTAGCCCTGTTATCATTGCTGGTGATTTCAATGCCTGGGCAACTGAATGGGGCAGTAAAGAAACGAATAGAAGAGGAACAGCACTGCTCGAGGCATTTTCTTCCATAGACGTTGTGTTGTTCAACACTGGTGATACACCGACGTTTCGCAAAGGTGGCTCCTCCTCCGTAATTGACCTTACATTCGGTAGCAGCTGCTTGTTGAGAGTGTTGACCAAATGGGAAGTCAGTGAGCACTACACGCATAGTGACCACCAAGCCATACTCTTCGAAATAAAACTGGCTAGGGAAGGTAATCAGAAGAAACATATAAGGAAATCTGCAGGCTGGAAAGCAAATATGTTTGAAGAGGACTTATTTATGCTATCATTGGAGAAACCGGGCCTCTCGGGATGTGCCAATGCAAAAGCGGGACAGATTATGAACATGATCACCAACGCCTGCAGTGCATCTATGGTAGAAAGGCGGCTAGACAGTCGTCGTCCACCAGCATACTGGTGGACTGAGCAGATTGCACAATTGCGACGGAAATGCCTTAATGCAAGGAGGAAACACCAACGTGCTTGGGGTACAGAGACCTATCCTAGCCTGCACCAAAATTACTTGGATGCCCGTAATAAATTTAAGCAGGCCATTAAAGTAAGGAAACGCCAATGCTGGAAAGAGCTATGCGAAGAAGTGGATCGTGATCCATGGGGGAGACCCTACAAAATCGTTATGAAAAAGCTTAAAAAGGCAAATGAATCGCCGCCCACCTGCCCAGCGATACTACGTAGAATTGTGACTGCTCTATTTCCGCAGCAAGATGATGTGATCCCTGACGTGATCCGAGTACCTGGCATGGAAGAAATACCGCCGATATCAACAGAAGAGCTCACGAAGGCGTGTCAACGTTTTGGGAATTCAAAGGCTCCTGGGCCTGACAATATCCCTAATATTGCACTAAAGGTTGCAATACAAACCAGACCGGATGAATTTAAGGAACTATACAATTCCTGTCTCAGAGAGGGAGTATTCCCTAAACGATGGAAGAGACAGCGTCTGGTCCTGTTGAAAAAAAACAGGAACCAGCCGGGTGAACCATCCTCCTACAGACCATTATGCATGCTGGATACGTCTGGCAAAGTGCTGGAGAGAATCATATACAGCCGACTAGAGAAAGCTGTGGAGAACGCTGGAGATCTTGCTGAGAGGCAGTACGGGTTTCGGAAGGCTCGATCGACGATAGACGCCATCCAACACGTCGTCCAAATAGCCAAGAACGCCACAGATGGGAAAAGATGGAAAGGAGGCTCAAAAAAGTACTGTGCCGTTGTCACCTTGGATGTTAAGAACGCATTCAACTCGGCCAAATGGAGCTGTATTCTAAATGCACTGCAGACGTTACAAGTACCAGTGTACCTAAGAAGTATCATCGCTGACTATTTTAATGATAGAATGCTGACGTATGACACGGATGACGGTGTGAAGACATACAATGTTTCGGGTGGTGTACCCCAAGGATCTGTATTGGGGCCGCTACTGTGGAATATCATGTACGATGGTATCCTAAGGCTCCGTGTACCTGATGATGTGGAAATCGTAGGTTTTGCTGATGATGTTGCAGTCGTAGTGGTTGCAAAAACTATAGATGAAATAACAGAAATAAGTAGGTTGACAATCATAATAATAAAAAGGTGGTTGATGACATGTGGGCTTGAACTTGCTGATCATAAAACCGAAGCAGTTCTAGTTACCAGTAGGAAGGTGAAAGAAACCGTAACAATTGATGTAGGTGGAATCTTAACCCACTCACAGCATTCATTACGATATCTGGGTGTGGAAATAGATGCGCGTTTAAACTTTAAGGAGCACATAAAGATAGTGAGCAGGAAAGCTGCCAGCGTGTCTGCAGCTCTCTCCCGTATCATGCCGAACACTGGAGGGTCTAGACAATGTCGTAGAATGCTGCTGGCAAACGTCGTAACCTCCATCATTCTCTATGGATCGCCTGTATGGGGTGATGCGATGGACTTCGAAACATATAGACGCAAATTGGTATCGGTGTATCGCCTAAGTGCACTCAGAGTGACTTGTGCCTTCCGCACAGTATCTACTGACGCGGCACTCGTTATTGCGGGAATGATCCCAATTGAACTCCTTGCGAGGGAGAGGAAGAAATGGTACCCCAATCGTGTACAACCAGGAAGCAGAGCACTAGAACGCGCCTCAACAATGATAGAATGGCAAAGACGATGGGATTGTTCGGAAAAGGGTCGCTGGACTTACCGTCTCATACCATCCATTGAAAAATGGCTAAATAGGCAACACGGCGAAGTTAACCACTACCTGACGCAACTGATAAGTGGACATGGCTGTTTTGGTGCATACCTATGCAGGTTCAAGCACGCTGATACTCCAGATTGTCCTGCTTGCAGAGGTATACAAGAAGATGTGGAGCACATTTTTTTCCAATGCCCACGATTTGAGGATATTCGAAGGGAACTGTCAGCTGTCCTAGGGCAGCGTCCAACACCAGAAGACATAGTGCAACTAATGCTTGACTCTGAGGAAGGATGGAATGCTGTAAGCCATATGGCGGCAGTCGTACTGAATGAGCTGAGGCGCCTAGAGCGTGCAAGAGCAGAACAACATGCCGTGATTTGATAGCGGTGACAAACTCAATCCAAGATTGAGGCGCTACAGGGAGAACAATGAGCCAAATGGCTGGTCACCTCCATGTGAAGTAATGTCTAACGATAGTTCCGCATGGAGGATGTGAAAGCGGCGGGTGTGTGGTTTTTAGGTGGTAGGAATCCGCCACTGTTGCTGAGGTGTTTGTCCCACCGACGCATCGTCTTCCGAAGATTTTCCACACGTTACCCAACCCCACAAAAAAAAAAAAAAAAAAAAAAAAAAAACACACACACACACACACCATTTAACGTTAAACCATTGAATGTGACTCCAGCAGTTTTTTACCCATTCAAGAGCAGTGAAAGGCTACAGGATCTCCTACGTGCAGTAAAATGTTTGAGGCAGTATCGCTTCCCAACAAAGCTGCATCGCTCGAGAAAGAATTGGCTTCTGAACCCGTTAGAAAGGTTTCCAAGTTGATTACAACTAAAAAACATATTAGTGACCTCGCGCACTTCGTTAAGGATCGCAACAATGTGCATGGCGAAATTAAGAAGATGATTCGCATGATAAAACTATCATATATTGAGGTGGAAAGTAGTTCGAAGCTCTTAGATAGAGAACGGAAACAGCTGAGGCATATCTTGTAAAAAATGTGTAAAGGACAAACCAGGAACCTGATGCATTCTTAATTAAAAAGAAGGGGGATGTCTCGTATGCTGATTTGCTACGGGAGGCAAAGGCAGACTCTCAGCTCAAAGGGTTGGGAGAAAAGGTGCTATTTTCCAATCATTTGTCACAGGAAACCCTATAATAGAAATAAGGTATATGATGAAGCTATCACATTCGAAGATGTACATACAAGCTTTGGGATCGCATGTGGAAGAGACAAAATTTACTACTACTGTGAAGATGCTAATCGTGGGACGCAAATGGCAGTGGTTAGCATGCCAAAGTTTTAGCAATAGTCAAAATAAGGATCGGATGGGTGATATGTCGTATAAGAGAGGCTGTTAAGCTGATAAAAGGTTTTAAATGCTTTGAGTTTGTTCACCTGGCGCAAAATGTAGGAGTAAAAAACACAGATCTAAACTGTGTATAAAATGTGGTAAAGAAGATCATATTGCAAATCGGCAAGAATGACCGAAAAGGCGTGCTTTGTAGCGATGAAGCTGTTTTGGGAAAAAAACATGCAACGGGTAGTTGGAAGTGCCCTGCATATAAGAAGGCACTAGACAGGATGCTGGTCAAATGAGATTGATCCAACTAAATCTCAACCATTGTGAAGCTGCACAAGACCTGCTGCAGCAAACTAATCGTTAAATAGGCGCTGACATTGCTATTGTATGCGAACAATATAAACAGCTCGATAGCTTGATTTGGGCTTCAGACTATTAAAAAAATCGGCTGTTTGGGCTTGTGGTAACCGCCCCTTTCTGGAGAAGCCCAGCGGCTTTGTAAGAGTGAAGATCGATGGTATTCACATTTATAGCTGTTATGCCCAACCTAGTGCTACCCTTGATGAATTCAAATCCTTCCTAGATCGATTAGTTAGTGACGCGCGAAACCGAAACCCTCTGTTGATAGCTGGGGATTTTAATGCTTGGGCTGTTGAGTGGGGCAGCCGAGAGACTAAGGTTAGAGGTAAAGCACTTTTGGAAGCATTTTCTCTACTACCAGTTGCGATGTTGAATATTGGTAGTACATTCACTTTCCGTAGTGGTGGCGCTAGCTCGATAATTGATCTCACATTGGTGAGCGAGGGCCTTTTAAATAGAATAGTGAGTTGGAAAGTTAATGAACAATATACACATAGTGATCACCAGGCTATTATCTGTGAAATAGAAGATGGAAGGCCAGGAAAGTTTCCTTCAGAATCGCCAAAAATGTTTATTGAGTGGAAGCAAACGATGTTTGAAGAAAAGTTATTTGTCTATATGCTGGAGGACATTACTTTGTCCGGAACTGCGGGTAGCAAAATGAATTAAATCGTAGATCATATCACAAGAACTTCTGATGCAGCAATGCCGCGTTAATCGAAGGATAATCGGAAAAAAGAAGTGTTCTGGTGGACCGAGGAAATAACCCAGCTTCGTAGAGAATGCCTTCGAGCTAGAGGTTGATACCAATGTGCAAGATTGGAAACTAGGGACGACCTACGCAAGCAGTACTGTGTCACCCGCTCTATACTCAAGTGTGCAATTAAAGCAGGCAAGTCACTATTTCCACAACAACCAGATTGTAGGGTTACAGTCGAAACAAGAGGAGGTGGAGAAATATTCCCAAAAATTACAAAGGAGGAGGTGCTTAAACCATGTAGCAAATTGAAGAATAACAAGGCTCCGGGGATTGATAAAGTTCCCAATATTGCAATTAAATCGGCGGTCCGCTCATACCCAAGAGTTGCTTGTGTTCTTATTCAACGCATGCATGGAGGAAGGAGTATTTCCAGAGCAATGGAAGTTACAACGGTTGGTTACTACTGCCTAAAGCGTAGAAGGCACTCGATAATCCATTTTCCTACCGGCCAATCTGCTTGCTAGATACTGCAGGTAAATTATTTGAGAGAATTATATGTGAGAGACTACAGGAGGCCATTAAAAACAAAGGGGAGAACCAATTGGCATAATATTTTTAGACTGCCGGTTCCCAGAAGTAGAAATAGTGGTTGGTTTTGCTGATGATGTTGCGATCGTAGTTGTTGCAAAGTACAAAGAAGAGGTGGAAGAAATCTGCAATTGGAGTATAACAATAATTCAGTGTTGGTTATCATCTGTGGGTTTACACTTCGCGGAGCACAAAACAGAAGCAGCGCTAATCACCAGTAGCAAAAGGTTGGAATTCATGACGGTGGAAGTTGGTGGTCAACTGATTCAGTAAAAACAATCTATTAATTATCTGGGAGTAATTATTGATGCTAGAATATCCTTTAAATCGCATTTGGATACCGTTGGGGAAAAAGCTGGAAAAGTGAACGGGGCGTTAATGCGAATTATGCCAAACGCAGGGGAGCCCGCCAGAGCCGCAAACTGAGTAGTGTGGTGCCGTCTATTTTGATGTATGGAGCACCAATCTGGGCCAGTGCTATGGAGAGAAGTACATACAAGCAACCGGTGGCATCTGTTTATAAACTGTTACTGAGTAGTGTGATGACGTTTATTTTGATGTATTGAGCACCAATCTGGGCCAGTGCTATGGAGAGAAGTACATACAAGCAACCAGTGGCATCTATTTATAGGTTAAGCGCTTTAAGGGTGGTTAGTGCATTTAGAACGGTATCAGATGAAGCCGTGTGTCTACTGGCTGGTATGCCTCCAGTTGACTTATTGGCTAAGGAGCGTGAAAGAATATATTATCGCCGTGCAAATGGGGATAAGAGAGGAAATCGTATTGTGGCTCGCGCAGAGGCCGTTACCATGTGGCAGCAGCGTTGGGATAGCTCGGGAAAAGGTCGGTGGACACATCGGTTAGTCCCTTTGGTAGTTAAATGGCTAGATAGGAAACATGGAGAGATTGACTTCTATTTATGCCAATTTCTGACGGGGCATGGTGTGCGAAGGAAAGCTGGAGAACGTCGAGAATGTATTTTCTGACTGCCCGCGCTTCGAAGAAGAAAGATTGGAACTATATAGGTCTGTGGGAAATGACTTATCACCGTTAACAATTGTGGATTATATGCTGCAGTCCGAAGAAATTTGAGAGGTGGTGTGTAAAATGAGTGCCAGAATTATTAAGAAACTGAGAAGTCTAGAAAAAAATAGACAAAGACAACAAAGTTAGATGGCAGCTAAGGCTAAGCCTGTTCTCGCGAAGTAATACATAACAGTAGTTCCACGAGACAACTATAGGCATAAGAATTTGGGGGTTAGGGTTTAGTTTCTCTTACATGTTTATGGATTAGGTCCACATGTGAGGTCTTATGAAGATTCCCCCTTCCACCACAAAAAAACACACACACACACACTCGTGTGGAGTTGCTGGATTTCCCATCGAGCGCGTCCCCAGGTGGCGGAAAGGGAAAACCTACAACCATTTTGGTCGGGTCGGTGGATAAGAAATTAACACTCGCGGACCAAAACTAGCAGGCAGTGTCTCTTCACCCAGAAGTGCGACTTCGAAAGTGGAGGTGGAGGGTATGCCAAATGGTCATATAAATTTAACAAGCAACAAGGGATAATAATATACCACCCTTAAAATAGGTATAAATTTAAATCCAGGCACGACGGTCCATAGTGGGCGGCTTCCTGGTCAGCGTCTGCTCTCCAGGAGGAGCAGCTGCATAAAATGCCCTGGCAGTAGGCAAAAAATGCTACGGGCGATTCCCTGAAAACAAATAACCGAAATGTTTATGCAACAGGAGACTAGTACTACAGTGCAGGGATTCGGAACCCCAGTACTGGCGACTTTAGGGAGCGAGGAAACAGGCTCGTCGTCGAAATCCAACGATCGCTTTGTTCCAGCAATGGGAAACTTGGCTGTCGGAACTAGAAATATTACAAGTTCATTAAGCGTTAAACTAGTAAATGGGACTCCAGGAGTTTTTAGCCTATTCATCTATCTATATGTAGATTATAAAGCATATTTTGGGCTTTTTATGTTCTAAAGATATTGAGTGTGGCATTTTTCGTTCCAATATATACTTTACACAGTATTATGTAGTTCTCATATCAAATTGATGTTCTACAAAATTAAAGGATATCGCGCTGAATCGTTTGCTTAATTTTATAAAAAATAATTTTTTGAGATATAAAAAAAATTAGGACGTTGTTTTTATTTGATAATAACCTAAGACGCAGAACATACCTACCAAACAAAATAATTATAATTTAATTATTTCAACAAGTCCTTTAACCATATCATTAAATAAAAACAACGCCCTAATATTTTTTTAATTATACCAAAACTGTTAGATAGTGAATTTATTTTCCTTTGAAAATTGGATTGCAGCATTTTTTTGTTCCCGGCAGCAGGTGTGTCTTTTTAATTGATAATCAATATTCATGGATGTTTCCAATTTGATTACCGATCGTAATCGGAAGATAAAAAATTATTTTTTTCTTTGTAGCTAAATCATCAATTCTTTGTACAAAAATCGTATTTAAATGGCATGATAAAGAAGTTTTTTTAATTTATATCAAAAGACAGAATAAAATAACGAAGCTATGTATGTACTCGTATATATGATATAGGAAATTTTAATTTCCCGGTGATTGTCTTCCCCCATCTATATAGTGTAACCCTTCCACTCTTAATTCATAATATGAATATACAATAATTCTTTAACTCGGATAATTTTTGACTTTTAATTAAAACGGAAACATAAGAACTGCATTTTTTGAAAATTAAATTGCCAAAAACACATATATGTATACGTATGTATGTACATTAATCCTGATATAAACATATTTGTTAAGACAAACGGAAAACAAAAGGAAAATCTAAAGCGAAATACTATAACTTTCTGTCTTGTTTGAAAACTAAAATTGATTTTATTTAATACTTTAGGATTAAGCTTCTGTTGGTATGTAGATATATACATATATGCATATTCAATAAATACACACAAGATATTCTATGGTCTATCTATACATATACATACATATAAGAAGAAGGTTAAATTTAGTTGAAGGTTGCGAGTTTGTTAGATTGTCTTTTGTGGCCGTTAATAAAACATAAAGACAAATCGTGTGACGTCAAATTATACAAGTAAAAACACATACACGGGCCTAAAATCGCAAATAATAATAAACGCAAGTACTAAAATAAAATTATTTATTATAGACTGCAGGAATCCAAACGAATTTTTTCGCCTCTACGATCCACATCTAAAATATGTTTATACAAACAGTTGTGTCTGTGAATTACAGAGTCGAAGGAATTTCGTAAATATCCATTAAATACAGAATAAAAATAAAAAGTTCTGGCTATATAGTCCGCATTATGGTATTAAGGCTAAGATGTTTTAATTATCCCGCAGAACGGGGAAGCAACTATAACTCCTTCAGATATTCACCAATAAAAAATGTCACAGTTTAGCTCTCAAGATTATGTTAGACAATCGATGGAATAAATAATTTTTCCGGTGGAGTCTCATTTAAAGCTCGAAATTTCCACTTTCTGGACTAATTCTGGTACTGTTAGTTGTATTGAATTGCTATAGGTTAGGTTAGGTTATGGTGGCCGTCCTAAAGGACTAGCATAGACACAAAATTGGTCCGTAGCTGTACCACATTCGAGTTTTCTCCTCTTCACTCGCTGAACCATCGTGAGCTTACCAAGAAGCGTTTAAAGTCCCGGATCCCGATCTTACTAAGATCCGTGAGGTCGTTCAAAGGGGAAGTCCCCATAAATTTTGTTCTGCTGTACGCTAGACCAGGACAGGTGCAGATGGAGCACATTTTCCTCCTCCTCCTCATCACCACAGCTGCGGCAGAAATCGTGGGCTGGGACACCCAGTCTGCGCGCATGTATCCCAATGAGACAATGTCCCGTTATAGCTCCTACGACCATACCAATATGGTGTCGTCGAAGCGATATCAGTTGGTCTGATCTAGACCGGTCAAGACCAGGCCAGATCTGCCTGGTTATTACACACGAACTGGCGTTAGACCATATGACGTTCGTTTCTTTTATAGCTTCTTCCAGAAGCAACAGTTTACATGAAGCAAGCGGTATCTTTATATCCCGCCTGCTTTGGGTTATTAGGCGTGCTGTACCCTTGCGGGCCAACTCATCTGCCTTTACATTCCCTGCGATATTGAAATGCCCTGGCACCCACGTCAAGCGGATGTTGAACTGATCAGCCATCTCATTTAAAGATGCCAGACAGTTCTGGGCTACTTTCGACGTCAGGGAGTATGATTGTAGCGTTTTAATAGCAGCCATGCTGTCCGTAAAAATGCGAATATCCCTCGTAGATATTACATTATACTTCAACCAGTCCATGACTTCCATTATCGCGATCAGTTCAGCTTGAAAAACGCTGCAAAAGTCGGGAAGACGAAAAGAGAGGTTAACCCCTAGTGCCTCACAGAATACCCCGCAGCCAACCCCTTTATCCCTTTTTGAGCCATCCGTGAAGAAGCTTAGCGCCTCATTGTCCATAACCGTTTCGTTCACCCAGTCCTCTCTGGTGGGAAACTCAGTTTGGAATCTCACCTCAGCAGATGGCAAGGGAATAGCGTAGTCGGTAGCTTCCGGAATACCCCTGTTGCATAGGATAGACGAGTGCCCTGCATTGTTACAGGTCCACATAGATATGGATTTGAGCCGAATGGCTGTGCAAGATGCAAGCTGCTCGGCCGCAATATCCAATGGAGTAAGATGAAAGAGAATCTCCAGAGCTTGAGTAGGTGTGCTCCTGAGAGCCCCACTTATACACAAGCAGGCCGTTCTTTGGACTTTCATCAATAGTTTAAGGTTGGCCATAATTTTTAACGCTGGCCACCAGACGACAACCCCATACAGCAGTATAGGTTTGACCACTGAAACGTAGAGCCAGTGTACTATGTGGGGCTCTATACCCCATCTCTTTCCAATGGCATTTTTGCAGGAGTAGAGCGCTATAGTAGCTTTCTTTACTCTCTCTACGATGTTTGGTTTCCAGCTTAGCTTGCTATCCAAAAGAAGTCCGAGGTATTTTGCTCTATCCGTAAAGATCAAGCGAGTACCATTTAATGTTGGCGGGTCACACTGAGGAAGCTTGTGCTTCCTGGTAAAGAGGACCAGCTCTGTTTTCTGTGGGTTTGCGTTCAGTCCGCAGCCGCGTGCCCACTCAGAAAGGTAGCCAAGCGCGCACTGCATGCGCTCACTCAGCGTACTAGGATATTTACCGAAGACCGCAATAGCAACGTCATCCGCGTAAGCAACCACCTTGAAGCCTTGCCCTTCCAGGTTTAGTAACAGGTCATTTATGACCAAGTTCCAAAGAAGGGGGGATAAAACCCTACCTTGAGGTGTCCCTCTGCTCACGTATCTGGCGGCAGACGTCCCACCCAGATAAGCTGTCACGATCCTGCCACTAAGCATATGATCTATCCAGCCTCTGAGTGACCCGTCTACCCCCAGACACGCAAGGGCCCCAGTGATTGCCCCCGGTCTGACGTTGCTAAAGGCCCCCTCTATATCCAAGAAGGTTACCATTGAATATTCTTTATATTCAAGTGATTTCTCAATCGGGCCAATAAGGGAGTGGAGAGCTGTTTCCACCGATCGTCCCTTACGGTATGCGTGTTGAGATTCCGACAGCTCGCCCGGCTTGATTGAGCCTCTAATGTGAGCCTCTTTTAGTCTTTCCAGTGTTTTCAACAGAAAAGAAGATAAGCTTATAGGCCTAAAGTCTTTGGGATAGCAGTGAGAGCTTTTTCCCGCCTTAGGTATAAATATTACTTTTATTTCAGTCCACTTCCTAGGAATGTGACAGAGTTCCAGGCTGCCTTTGAAGATAACTTCCAGCCAGGGCAGGGTTAAGTCAATAGTTCGCTGGATATCCGCAGGGATAATGCCATCAGGCCCTGCCGACTTGTATGGCTTAAAGCTGTTTATTGCCCATAGGATATTCCGCCTGCTTACTATATGGCTTACGGAGTTTACACCCCTATTTATCATGGGTCCCTCCGGAGCTAGTACCGAGCACTCCGGGAAGTGCGTTTCTAGTAATAGCTCCAGGGATTCCTCACTACATGTAGTCCATGAACCATCCGGTCGTTGTAGATAACTCGGGATGGAAGGACTAGAACAAAGTACCTTGCGTAGCCTGGCCGCCTCCGAGGACTCCTGTATATTGCCACAGTAGAGATTCCAAGCCCTCGTTTTGGCTGCTCTCAGCTCGTACTTATAGGTTTTGAGGACTTCCTTGTAACAGTCCCAATCTGCAGCAGCATTTGTGTTCTTCGCTTTCTTGAACAGTCTCCTGCATTTCATACGAGTACCTTGGAGTTCCTTCGACCACCAGGGTGGCCGAGATTTACCCAAGGGTCTACTGATAGGACATGCACCTAACATGGCCTTGTTAAAAGCATCAGATAGCTAGGCTTCTAGAGCATCAAGCTCCTGTGTAGATGCAGGAGGTTTTGGAACCGATACCGGTAATAAGTTACCCAGAATGGTTCTGAAACAATCCCAATCAGTTTTCCTCCTATTCCTGAAGGGTGGTTTGCTAGTGGGTTTTGTATCCACTTCGTATTGGAGATAACAATGGTCAGAAAAGGAATGGTCTTCGGACACTTTCCAGTTCAATACCCTCTCCTTAATAAAATCCGAGACAAGTGTGATATCCAGCACTTCTTGTCTATTTTTAGTAATAAAGGTTGGCTTGCACCCGATATTACATATATTTAGGTTAGTACTTAAAATAAAATCAAGGAGTAACTCACCTCGCCTGTTTATATCTGTACTTCCCCAGATTGAGTGATGCGCATTAGCATCACTGCCCATGATGACCCCTACCTTTCGTTTTCGAGCCTCCATTATTGCACTGCCCAACCTACCTGGTAGTATATTTTCCTCCTCGTATGGTAGGTAGGCCGATATTAGCCAGAGATTTTGCCCATCCATCTCGATGCTAGCCACCACTACATCAGCGTTGCTGTAGTATAAAAATATTCAAATTAAATCTAGCGAGAAAGCAGGAACGTATCTTACCTTCATTTTTCGCATGTACTATTTTATATTTGGGAGTTCTGAGGCCCACCACCCGGTCACCATTGACCCAAGGTTCCTGAACCAGAACCACATCAATGGACTCAGATTCTATTTTTAGCAGAAGGGCCGCCGAGGCGGCTTTACAGTAATGGAGGTTGATCTGAAGGATCTTAAGCATTAGATATTGCTTCCCTCCACCAGTGTTGAGTCAGACTCCTCTGACGTAGATTCGTCCGTTAGGAGCGCACAGCTTAGTCCCATTGATCTCAAAATCTTCGAGTCCAGGGATAGTGTCTCCTGAGCGTCCTCCGGGATGCTCCGGACTTCTGGGTCAGGCGGGACACCACAAATGGTTTCACCCCCTGCTGCAGGTGCCCCAGATCTGTCAGCCTCATCGCGTTTATAAATTTTGAGCGTAATCGCTCCAAATCCATAGCTGATCAGGCCTCCAGATTTTGCCAAAGCACCCACGGATTCTCTGTCGATGATAATGACGGACGATCTGTGATCTGTTTCCGCCTTTATCTCTTCTAACCTCTCAATCTTGCAGGTGGCCGTTGGCAGATCCGGATTGCTGATTTACAACATTTTCAAGATCTCCCTTGGATTACTATCCAAGGCATGCAGGGAATTTCTTCCTTCGTCACCATTTCTGATTTCGCCCCCGGCCATACTTCGCCCAGGCTGCCGATCGCCTTTTTGTAGAGGATCACCAACCTTTCATCAGCACAGGCAGTCAGTTTGACGTAACCCCGGTGCCACCCTCCGTCTCGGCATTACGGATTTGGTCCTGGGTTCTCCATCATAATGTTTAGGAAGATGGCGGCTATATGGCCTTCTCCACCTTCCTCCAGTTCAGAGCCGTAATGCTCCCATCTTCTTGAGCCCTGTCAACGACCGCCATGATCAGGTGCTCTTTTAGCACCTCCTTGAAGGGCCTGGTGACATTACCCGGAACCCGCTTCTATTTAGCCTCCGTAGGCTTTTCATCATCAGATCTTTGCCTTTTCGGCTGTGATATCTCGGAACCCCCCTGCTTTGGCTCAGTGATACGCCTTGCCCACGCAAGCGTATCCCTGTCCCTATCCTTTCTCTGCTCCAACGGAATATTGCTGATCACTGGAGGGTCTGCATTCGTTCCTTTGTCCTTTGGTTTCGAGGGACCAGCCTCATTTGGTCTTATGCCCCTTTTTGCACATTGGAGACCGGGCCTAAAGGCCGATGTCTCCACAGCACTGGTTTCGGGTTTTTTAAGAGCGCCGGTCTCTTCATAATAGGTCCCACGAGTAGCGAACAAAGGAGGTGCAATGATCCGCAATACACAGGTAAGGCTACATGATCTGGAGGGCGCCAAGTATCCGGGATACACCGTTAGAGGCTGGGCTAGTCTTAGACCGCTTATCAGCACGGTACGATCGACACCTTAACTCGGCCCAGTTGTTTAGCGCCGTGTTTTTGCCTAGTTCACCACATGGTGTATTAGTTGCCCGGTGGTCACCACGGGGAGGTAACACGCACACTTGTGTAAGCTGCAAAATACGGAGCTGGCAACAAGTACCAACTTCATTCCCCCAGGACAACTTCACACCAGACCACCTTCCACCACCTAAGACAACCAAACAAATTCGACGTTTTCTTGGAATGTGTGGATAGTAGCCCTCTATCGACTTAACATCTTCAGCCTTTAAAGATCTGGGTTACGTGGCCGAATTAATAAGGACGACGACAAATCCAACAATTTACGGACTACGAACATAACTTTAAGATTCAGGGCGACAAACTGTTGATCGCTCCTTCATATGTCAATCGATACCTCGATACTGATCTTCCCGAATTCAGACTGGTGGTTCCATCACCTATGACGACTGAGTTGATCGAGCGGACTTACGCTCCTGCAACCTCAGCTCATTTAGGTGGCAGTAAAACTCTTAAATGATTGCACGTCTATTTTTCTGGCCTCAAATGGCACAAAAAGTAAAACAATATATTGCTAGCTGGTCGTGGATGTGGACCATATTCATCAATCATTGAGCTTTGTTAGAAAAATTAACAAAAGTCAGAAATTTTCTCGAACATTACAGGAGTAGACAATTTGAAGGTCACGTTTTGTCCTATTTATAAGTTTCATTTAAATTTGGAAATCGAATTACGTACTCATTCTTGGAGTAGAAGCCTGTAAAATATTGAATAAAATCCAATTCACGCGACTGACGTATATATTCAAAAGATTCAGACTTGCTTGCATTGATCGGCTTGAAGCAAAATGCGCCGCAAATACGATTGTTTGTCCTTGAACATAAATGTTTGTATATTGTATTGATCTTTTTGTATGTTGAGACGATACAGCCGATATTAAACAACATTGGATATTACTATAAGACTCGTTTATTGCAATCTCTTCCATCCGACCAATTTAACTTCCATTATAGTACGGCCAAGTCCATAAATAGCCTCGCAATATGCACACACACACGCACACAAAAAAAATATGTATGTCTATTCAAATTTTCCGTTTTTCATTTCATTATTACAGCAACACACACCAAATCATATAAAAAAAATACAACAACAATGAAATGAAAAAAGAAAATTGAAGGAAAGTTTTTTTTTTCTTTTCTTTTTGTTGAGTACAATGAAAATGTAATCAAAGAATTGAATGGTAGTGAAAGTTTTCCATTTTCCGTTTTATGTATATGTATATAGTCTGTTACTTTATTTCAAAAGCGAAAAAAATCTGTATATGTTGTATATATAAGAACAGCATAAGATTACACAGAAGACGTTGAAGAAGAAAACGAACGAGCAGAAAAATTAAGATAATCCACCGCACACACACACACACACACACACACACACACACACACACACACACACACACAGGGAGAAGACAAACACACCAACAGCAACAATGTCGACGACTACAAAATGTTCTAAAATAAATTGATCTACGTGATTCCGTTTCAGCTACAAGCAAATTTTCCGTTTTTTTTTTGTTTTGTTTGTTCTTCAATGGAAAATCATGCTTTGTGTTGTACGAGGTATGTATGTAGAAGAACAGCCAGTCGTATAATATTGTGTTGCGCTGGGTGGTGTAAAGCTTTTTACATTTTTTTTTTTATCTTTGCGGTTATAAGATTACATTTTGACTTTATTTCATCTTACAGCACATTTTCGTTTTGTGTGCGGTTTATTCTTTTGATTACTCATATATGTATACCTTTATGTACATATGTATGTATATATATATGTATACACCGCATGAATGGAATGAATTTCCTTTTTTAATTTCCCTACTCATGTTACCTTTTTTCTTAGATAGTTTTGTTGTTGTTGTTTTGTTTGGTGTTTAGAGTTCATTTCATGTTCATATAATGTTTCGTACATTTTAATTTTGATTTTTCTAATACATACAAACATAACTAGAAAGTTATGTATATATATGCGGGATAGATTAAACATAAAACAAAGGAATAACGGAAGGAAATCTTTTAAAAGTTTCTTTTGTGGTTGCTGCTGTTGTTGTTGTTGTTAAATTTCGTTTTTAATTTGAACTAAAGAAAATATTCCACTGTGTTTAGATCGCGCGAAAATTGTTAATGTGTTGTGAGGTGGAGTTATCTTATAAATACAAAAGAACAGGTATACAGTTCCCAAGACTTCTTGTTAAATATGTATATATATATGTATATGTATATATATATATATATATATATATATATATATATATATATATATATATATATATATATATATATATATATATATATATATATATATATATATATATATATATATATATATATATATATATATATATATATATATATATATTAGATGTATAATACGTGAGAATGAAACGTATTTTAATGACGTACATATACTTTAAGTACTGCATATACTCTGTGTTATATGTTGCGGTATAGATGTGACAAAATTTAATTATTTTAGATTGCGTCACAAGTATATTATCCCAGTGTCATTGCGCACATAGTATATGTATATGCCACGTTCCTTGGAAAATTTACCCCAATTAGTCCTTAGTGGTAAAATTGATATTTTGGTTATTAGTAGACTACCGCTGGTGGGGTCTGCTATAATAAGAGAACAAGTTTGTCAATTTTTTTCCAAAATAGCAGTCCAAAATATTATGTGAACCTTTGTGTAATGGTGGTCATTGTGAATGCTCTCTTATTTCAACTCGACTGTTGTAGGTGTTGACAGAAAATTAGGCTCGCTGCCCATTTTATTTTTACTTGCGAGTACTTCACCCCCGTGAAGTCATCTCAGGATTTGATCCCAGGAGTTTTTTAAATATCTTTTGATAACACAAACGTAAATAATCCATCCCTTCCGTCCAACTGGTTTGTTTTCCTGTGCAGTTCTGTATTCGTTTGGGGCATTTGCTAGCGATCACCCGTAGTACCGATTTTAAGTTGTTGAACATTCGTATCTTGGTCTTGTGTGATATGACAAAAGTATTCCAGATTTTATGAAGCATCTTGAATGTTTATCTGGCTTTGTTTATGCGTTTGTTTATGTCTACTTCTGTTCCACCTGTTTTTGTTACTGTGTCAGCAACCAAAATATACGAACTCGTTTACATCTTCAATTTATTCCTGTTTAATGTGCATCAGTGTGGTTATATTTATGTTGAGTCTCATCGTCTTGGTTTTCATGGTGTTTATTTTGAGACCAATTACTTCGTTAGTTAATGCTGATAGCTGTCATCTGAATAGTCTAAATC
Source organism: Tipula unca (assembly GCA_951394425.1). Lineage (NCBI taxonomy): Eukaryota > Metazoa > Arthropoda > Insecta > Diptera > Tipulidae > Tipula > Tipula unca. Next base: position 171,521,807 of record OX596380.1, on the reverse strand, counting down.
AATAAGTTTACCTGTTAATCCCCATTGGGGGACGTATTATATAATTTCCACTTAACACTGTCTAATACTATCAGGAACGCAACCGAGCAAATAGCGCAATGGTTAAAGCTGCGACGTTTGGATCGGGAGGTATCGGGTTCGAATCCCAACAGAGGCGGGCTGCCAAAGGTATTTTTCACCTCCCGATTACGATCGGTGATTAAATTGAAAACATCTATGACCCCCTGTTAGAATGTAGAACTCATGGGCCGACCCATCTTCCATGTCACTGTACAGGGTGACATGGAGCTATGCAATGCGCAGGTGGTATAATGTTTGTGTGACCGTTAGAATTTCCGCAATATAAATAAATTTATCGCTTTTACTAACTTTTCAAAGAAAACTAAAATCGAAAAAAAATAGAATGACCAAGCTTTTGAAACACCTAGGGGTTATTCTAGAATTTAGATAGTAAACTCTCCTGGAAATGTCGCTTGATTATAAGCTACAAAAGCCCATTGCTATCTTTTGGCAATGCAGAAGGGCATTAATTTCTGAGGTCTGACCTACAAAATGATGTTATAAACTGACGTCTTCTGTAGCAAGGCTGGGTAGACTGCAAATGACAGCCTGTAGGGCTATAACCGATGCTTGCTATGGAGTCTATTCTATGCTTGCCCGAATTGCAGTCTTACATACTTGGTATTGTTGGTATTACATTCTTAATAGGTTTAACTCACATATTCCGTAGGTTGAAATGGTGAACGACAGGCTATTTATTACCCAAATTTCACTTCACCAATTCATTCTCCGTCGTTCATTCCCCTCGAGAGAACAGTCTCAGGATTTCTATACCCAGTTGTCCAAGTCGATTTTTTTTTGCGGATGGCTCTCGTTCATGAGTCAGTGCAGGGTTTGGTTTCTTTTGTCCAAAGTATGGGATCAGATTCTCGGGTAGTCTGGCCAAACACTGCACGATTTTTCAAATTGTACTTACCTAAGCTAAATTTTTTGGTCCCGAGCCAGCAATTCCTCTATCCTTCAATGGTGGTAAGGACGCTATTAAGAAGTTCGGTTTACTTGAATTGGCACAGAAGTGGTGTTTACTCCTAGCTGGCGAAAGGCACAACGGTTCATCATTGAACCCAACGTGAGGGTCATTAAATATGTGGTATCGTTAAAAAAAAAAAACTCAAAATTCTGGATGCATTTATTACGGGCCATGGACGTTTCAAGGTTAATCCCCAACGCATCGGGCTTGCTCAGGATGATCTTTGTGACAACTGTCTGGAGGAAGTGGACTACAGTCTACTGTTGAAGCCAGATCCCAAGTGTACTCGTACGGACCGTTTATTATCCATCTCTTGGTTCAAATTTTCACAGTTTACTAAGGCTGTAGTGCACCGAGCAAATAGCGCAGTGGTTAAAGCTGCGACGTTTGGATCGGGAGGTATCGGGTTCGAATCCCAACAGAGGCGGGCTGCCAATTGTATTTTTCACCTCCCGATTACGATCGGTGATTAAATTGAAAACATCTATGACCCCCTGTTAGAATGTAGAACTCATGGGCCGACCCATCTTCCATGTCACTGTACAGGGTGACATGGAGCTATGCAATGCGCAGGTGGTATACTGTACTTGTGTGAATGGGATGAATGAATGGATTGAATGAATGTTGTGTGAATGTAAGGTAAGGCTTTGGACCGTAAAAGTGTCTATTCCAAGTCCTTTTTTTTAAAAAAAAAAAAAAAAAAAAAAGGCTGTAGTGCGGTTATGGGAGTTAGGATAGATCTACAAGGAATGATATAAGGTTAAACCGGTTCACTTGGCTGAACACTGCTTGTTCTACAATTAGGGGCAGTGGAGAGGTGAGTGTGTATCCAAAATGTATGTACAGGTCCAAAATATTATGTGAATCTTTGTGTAATGGTGATCATGGTGAATGATCGTTTTTCTTCAATGTTTGGATTTGTTTCAACTCGACTGTTGTATAGGTATTGACAGAAAATTGCCGCAATAAATAAATTTGTCGGCTTTCCCAACTTATTGGTAGTTATTTTCTCACAGCGATTGAGTTTGAGACCTTGTAACCACCACTGTTCGAGCGTTGATATTATTTAGACCTTTTGAATTTCTGCAATATAAATAAATGTTTCTCATTTGCCAGCTTTTCAAAGAAAACTAAAATCGATTAAAACCGTTTGGCCCAAGTTTTGTAGGGACGGCTACTTTCTCACAACGATTGAGGTTGGAACCTTGTAACTATCGTTGTTATTTTGTTGGGCTGTTTGAATTTCCGTAATATAAATAAATGTGTCGCCTTTGCCCATTTTTCAAGGTAAGCTAAAATCGAAAAAAATTGTTTTGCCAAACTTTTGTAGGGACGGCTCCCTTTCCCTCAGCTATTGGAACAGTGTTGACCACCCTACAATAGCCGTCCAAAAATATGGTAGTCAAAAAATAATTAAAGATAGCGTAACGGTTGCTTACAGGATCCTTACCATTATCGCAAAGTGAAAATAGCCCATTCAACAACTTGTCCAGAAGAATTTATTTTCCACCAAATAAATTTTATCTATTAAAAAGTCTGGGCTGAGTATTCTGGTACCAACTGTATATTTTTGTTGTTGTCGAAAAAGTTCCCTCGTGAACGAGAATGGTAGCATAATTTGAATTAGAATATACTTCGCCGGGTTACTCTGCTGCGTATATAATTGATACTAATATGATATAGGTGGACTTCCTGTTGATTTAAAGGTTAATTGTCACTCTTGTTCTAACTGAGTTGGCAAAAGTATAGATGGATGTTGGTTGGCATGTTGAGATTATTTTAACTCTCTTAGATTATTAAGATTTTTCTTTATGTTGTTTATCGATGTAAGAGTGAGAGTTGCGTTATGTTTGACCATCTTGACGGCGTTATCAATAGTCGTTTATTATCGGCGATTAAGTTCTTGAACTGCCATTGTAGTTATTGCAACATGAAATTGCAGTTTTAATTGGACAGATCTCCAAAGCAACCATTTCGAGTTTACTTAATTCATCAAAATTTGACGTCAATATTTTTACTTGTATTTTACTTTACAAGTCCATGAGATTATCATCTACTGGTAATATTGTCACACTGGTAACGCCGCCAGTTACCATAAAAACAACCTGTCCCGAACTAAGACAGATAAAAGCATAGAATACTTTTCTCATTTTCACAGTTTGTCCCTATCACAACTATTCAAACCCGTTGTATGACGCAACCGTCACAAGGAATGCCAATCGTAACTTATTAATACGAACAGGTCGATACTGTCCTTATTATAAAACTACCCAAATACAATTTTACCACCTTAAAACACAGCAGTATAGTAGAATTATTAAGTACTGTGTTTCCTTTGCAGTCAGATGAAACTACTTTCACGCGGGGTTGTTGTAATGTAATTTTACTTGTGACTTGCCTTTAGAAAACTAAACGACTGTCGTACACATTTCACCCGCATTTACTCAAAATCTGTAACTCAGTATGCACTTTTATGATTTTTTCGGACTATTTCCGTCAATGGTCAATAAGATTGGGGTAGGACCTTTAACTAAAATAGCTGCAAACAGACAAGAAATGCAAATAACTGTAAATAAATAGCAAAATAAAACAGGACTGGCACAGATTGTTGAACAGTTCCTTTGTTTAAATTAAAGTGGGATTAGGTAGTAAACATTTTAGTGAATACATGATCAAGGTTTATATAAGCAAGTTGTATTTCAATCTATTTTATACTTACAATTAGAACGATGTGTCTGAATTAGGTGGTGACGACTTTACGTAACGGACGCTTTGTTAAGCAAACTGCCAAACATTTTCAAGCTTCAGAACAGGTATAAAATGTAATTTTAAAAACAATTAGGGTGTTATTTTTATTTCACAAAAATCGGATTTCGGATTTTGAAACTGGATCATTTTTAAATTTTCATTCAAAGCGATAATCTATAATCGTTTCCAGGTTTTTTAAACTCAAATTCTTATGATGAAATGAAAAATCGCCCTAATTTTTGTCTTAACCTAAATTTTAATTAAGCAGTTTCGTATATTCTATAGGAATTGTTATTAAGAATAATATTATATCTCCGTTTTCAAAGCTCTAAAATAAATAAAAGCTCACAATTAATACGTTCGCAAATTTATTCAGAAAAGATTACTAACTAACTTAATATATGTATGACTGTTAGAATCTAAAAAGATCATTAAATGTTAGTCAAGGCTCGTGCACTACTCAGCTCTCCACAATCAAATGATAAAATGGTCTTCTATGTCTAAACAATTTCTTGAGCAGAACTTTATCTGTAAAATTCCCAAAACTTGAATCGGAATTGAATCTTAATTTAAAAATATTCTTCTAAAATTTTGTTATGAACTTTTCAGTAATCGCAGGGTTTAAATTAGCAAGCATTTCGAGGTTAATAAACAAGAATCTAGATGTGTATGCCCTGTTTAAATTTCTAAATTTGACGGGGAAAAGCTTCACTAAAACTTTTAAACATAGAGATTGTTTAAAACAACCAAAGCTCGAAATATCTGTCGTTGATTATTGGTGCCAAACCCACACTTCATATATCGGTTTGTAATCGATCAATAAGTGTTGTGCATTATTCTTGAACAGCCTGACTTGACACACTATGTTGGTTGAGTAGAAGATGCAATTAGAGTAAAAAATTGCAAAAATCTTTTGGCGACGTTGTGCAATGTAAAATCACGTAAAGCCCATCTTGAGATACATTTTTCTTCTCTAATAAAAGACCACTGGAACTCTATAGCATAATAATATTATTTTTGCTCATCGATGTGTCTTTCATGCATTAATTTGTCAATACTTTTACTCCTCATTCTCATTATAAGTTTCTGGTACGCAGAAAGCTATCGTTGAACGATTTGAAGCTTTCTTAAAATGAAGACGATTAAACTCCGATTCGCCCTATAAAACGAACGGGTATTTACTATTCCAGTCAAACGAAGCCATAGCCACCCATTTTGTGGTTTTGAAAGACCGACACTCATACTGGAGTTTCCTTTGAATGCGGGTCAACGAGGTGGTATAGAAGTCTCTGGGGATGCGCTTCGCATATAGCTAAAAACAAATACTAATAGAAAAAATGCTGTGTGGATATCAGAATGAGGATATTTTTGGCCTGGTCCGAGTTGTTCCGGATTCACGGTTTATCGAGCACGAATCCTTCAGTGTGTCCCCAAAGAGACATTAAGCGCAGGCTGACAGAATTGCAGGACGATCAATGTCAATAATTTTAAAATGAAAAACCGAATAAAATTTGGCTTCATCAGCACGTTTTGATTATGTTCTACGCACATTAAACAGTATGTTTAGCAAACAATTCAATTATAATGTTTGCTTACACAGACTATACACTCTGAAATTATTTTGAATACACCTATTTAAATACCGTCAGTCGGTTAAAGCGCGCACGCAATGATGTAAACGGCGAACACATTAACAAAATTATTTGGACCGGTTAAAAATCGTCATAATGCTATAAAAACGGAGATAGTAAGAAAATAGCCATAAGTAGCTTCGTACAAAATATGTCGCATTATTTCGGATTTTATCACACGTCATAGTACGTGGTGTTCCAAGGACGAATATTAAAATTTTTTACGGTTACAGATTTACATTGTGAAATTTTAAATATAGGTCAACCTGGAGTTACGTCGGTCCGAAATATTAAAACAGGTTTTTCATAAAATGATGGCGACAAATTTCAAATAGTTGAAATTATCATGTGAGGAAGTGAATTGCCAAAACATTTCGACTTACATATTAGGCTAATCTAGTTTTCCTCTCAATTCTTTCGAATCCGATGACATATCAAAATATAGGACGCATAAACCCCAAACAGGTTTCGAAATGGTTTTAAATATGGTTTCCCGTCCAAAAATTTAACTATGTGGCCCATTGTATTAAAGTTAATGCTTTAAATAATTGTATTAAAGTTAATGTTTTAATAATTCCAGAGCTGTATATGCAAAAGCACAACGTTTGAATTTAACACCCGGTATTACTCATTATTCGCAACAACTTCATTTGGCTGACACACTTTTGGAAGAATAAGACGTATTGTGTAATGGTAAGATATGGTAAGATATTTTGTACATTTCGTTGATTGCTAGTCCTTGGTTCCTGGCTAGTAGATGTAATCGTATTTCGCCAATCATTGGATAAAGCGAAATAAATTATTTGTTAAAAAAACTTAACAGTTCTATAGTTAATTCCGATGATGCAACTATTTTAAATCATCCAAACCAAAGGCTTAACAATCTTCGGGATCATCATCACATTCAGTATAATATACTATGCGCAAAAACCTCGATTTAAAAACTATATATGCCAGCGTTTTAAGTTGTCCACTGGAAACCCAAACAACAATTGTATGCGATTAAATATTTCGAGCATAATGAAGCACAAATTTTATGTTTGGCTGAACTCTTTTACAAATGTACAAACAAAATCTTTACCGTCAAGATGATATTGGTTGTGGAATTTGGGCTGTCAGAAATTAAAAACATGACCTGCTCTCGCGTTTTCATATAAATTCGAGACTATTCCATTTTCAGAATGCTGATTCCTCCTGATTAAATCAGTCATAGTCCATAAAGTAAGTAGTTCATTATTTAGGCCTGGGTTATAGATCATGGGATTAGCCATAGACCATTAAGGCAAGTTTTCATATTTAAACCATCTTTTGGCACAGAAACGATAATCGAATTCACATCTGAGCATATATGTATGAGATTTTTCTCCAGAAATATACAATTTTAACTGCCACTGATACACTAGATAAATTAATTCAAATCTGATGAGGTTCCTGTAATTGCCTGATTTTATCTTTAATAAGACCTTGCCAGAGAAATGCTTATAGGTATCGCTTTGAGGATTCACAAAACACTCACTCTTTGATATAACACGTGATGGCCGCAGAATGCTCAAATGGATTTTTTTTGGATTTAACGTTATCTTCGCATATAAAATAGAAAAAATTCCACAATGCACGAATTGTCAACAACTCGAACATACCAAGAGTTTTTGCTATCGTCAAACCAAATGCAAGAAATGTACTGAAGATCACCACACAACAAAATGCAAAAAACAACCAGATAGCGAACCTTCAAGTGCACTTTGCCATCAAGAAGGACATATTGCAAATTATAAAGGATGGATTGTATATCTGAACAAAATTAAAAGTCAACAGAGTAATAGAACAAGCGTATAGTATAGCGATTACAAACCAAATCAGCTAAACCTCAAACAACAATTACACCGTTCACGGTTGGATTATCTAATGCGCAAATCACCAAATCAGCTGATGAATTAAACCAAAACAACAAACGGGTCTAATAACATTGAAATCATTAAAATGTTCAACCAAATTCAACAGACACTTGGTCACTTAGCAGAAAGGGTGGCAAAACTGGAAAATAATTTCTATCCATCAGCATACACAAAAATGATTAATTCGTTGCTAAGCATTGTAACTTGGAACACTAATGGGCTCAACCAACGAGCCCAGGAACTGGAAAGATTTCCTCATACAAACAATATAAATATTGCGCAGATTTCAGAAACGCACTTCTCCCACAAAAGTTTTATTAGAATAAAGGGATTCAATTCCGACTGGACAACCCATCCTAGTAAAAGACCTAGAGGTTCAAACATAATCAACAAGAGGATATTCGGGAAAGCTATATGCAAGCAACGGTTATCTCAATCCAATATATAATGGCGCAGATCTAAATATTGCGGCAGCATACTGTCCTTCAATGTCTTCAATAAACCTTGGTCCAAGATTTATCATTGGAGGAGAACTACAATATAAAACATACAGCTTGGGTTTCCAGGCTAATTTCTCCTGGAAAAGGAAACGATCTGTTCAATGCCATTCATGAAAACAAATGTGAATATCTGTCTCCAGAGGGGCCAACGTATTTACCAACGAATTTACCAACTCGAAAGGCCGCCAGCCTCGCTATACTCCAGAATTAAAGGAAAAAGTGAACATGGAAGTCAAATACCCAGCTGAGATCAGGGAACAAATCAAGGAACGAAGAAAGGCAAGGAGAATATGGCATCTCACCAGAAATCCCATTAACAAAACCGCCTAAACAAAAACTTTAAACAAGATTGCTTCAACAACTACTTAACCAGGCTAGGTCCAGAAATGGCTAAGGACTACTCGTTATGGAAAGCCACCAGAAAATTTAAACGACCTGTAGGTCGGATACCACCCATAAGAAATGCTCAAGGAAGTTGGGTTCGACATTACAAAGAAAAGCGGAGCTATTCTCCCAACACCTAGCAACAGTATGTAAACCCCATGGCATTCAATCCAATAGCTACGTAACACCTGTTTATCAACAAAGTCAGGATTTTAAAAGGCTCACGCCAATGGAAACTGCCGAAGAAATCAACAAAAATCTTAACCAAAAAAAGGCAACAAGAATTAATGAAATATCACCGGGTCTATTCAAGGAACTACCACGTAAAGCAATAATCATGATCACATACTTATTTAATGCCTGTATGAGACTGAAATATGTACTCAAATGCTTATAATCGGCCCAAATAAGTATGCTGAAGAAACCAGGCAAACCAGATGACGAAGTAACATCGTACAAACCAATCTCACTGCTTCCGACCTTATCAAAGCTGTTTTAAAAGCTACTTCTGAAACGTCTCAAGCCAATGGTAAACGTTCCTGATTTTCAATTTGAATTCAGGAGTAACCACTCCACAATAGATCAAGTCCATCGAATCACTACGGCGATAGAGCAAGCGTTGGAAGGAAAGAAATATTGCCCCGCTGTATTTCTGGATGTATCCCAGGCCTTTGATAGGGTTTGGCACGAGGGATTGACATTCAAGATGAGCAAAATGCTACCACAAAATTATTGCCAGCTGCTTGAATCATATACCTCTCTGATCGCAAATTCAGAGTCATCCATGAAGAAACATATTCTGACTTTTATCCGACGCTAGCCAAAGTTCCGCAGGGAACCGTATTAGGACCCCTCCGCTACCATCTCTACACTGCATAGACATACCTACAACGAACAAAACTTCATCGATACGTCTGTAGACTTTGTTCAAACCAATATGGATGTATGATCCAATAGAGACATTATCCAACGTAGCCAAAATAAATTTCTTCGAATGATCACCAATGCTTACCGATTTGTGACTAACAAGGAAAACCAAATAAATGGTCATCCTAAAAATAACGTATAAGTAACATTTATTCGAAATTTACACGATGATCAACGTGTTTACAATTCTCCGACGAATACTGATGATGTTACATTAACTTTTGTTTCAGGTCGCGATGGTTATATACCAGCTATGCTCAACTTTACTGTACATCCAGCTGACTGATCCAATGATATTTTCACTTTTTTCCCCTAAAATTGCTGTCCGTTTCTTTGCATTATGGTGGGAAACTATTTCAGCAATACTTAGTTTATTGCTACGCTAGAGTTGAAGCTAATCGATTAAATTTTATACGAACCAATCAGCGATCTATTCGTGTGGAATGTTATCAAAGTTTTTTAGTTTATGTAAATAACTTAGCTCAAAATAGAAATGTTAGTGTAGGTAATTTGTATATACACAATATATATGTATACACAATATATATATACACATTATTTATGTATATTGAGTAATTTTCAAAATCCTACAGACCGCCCGGATATAATTACACAAGTTTTTAATTTAAAGCTAAATGTATTTTTAGAAGATATTGTTAAAAAGCAGATATTTGGAACTGTTGTTTCGTATGTTTATATAATTGAACATCAAAAACGTGGATTACCAAAGGCACATTGTCTATTTACGCTGCCTCTTTATGAAGATAAATTTAGAACATCCGATGACATTGACAACATAATTTGCGCTGAAATTCTAAATCAGAATGAACAACTACGACTTTATCAAATAATTATAAAACAAAATATTTATGGTCCATGTGGAGAATTGAACAGAAATTGTGTTTGCATGATTGATGGAAAATGTTAAAAACAATTCCCAAAAAGTTACTGCAGTGAGACTGACATTTTTGTAGAGAATTATCTAAAATATCGGTGACGTCCGCCTACACTAATTTGAAAAATCAACGCAGACCACGATCGAACATTGTAATTGATCAGTTCGCAGGAAGTTGCTTGGCATATCCAGGAGCTTCCATTTCATGGCCAATCACATAATGTTGTTACACTTTCTGTTCATTTACAAGGTGGTCATTCGCTCGTAACATATAAAAACAATAAATAATGGCAAAAACGCTCTCCAAATTCACACTTTGGGGGAGAAAGCTATCGGTAGAATCATTTCAGTTTCTCCAAAATATGTTGTGTTGTATATCATTTACGGCTACTACTTCTTAAACTGAAGGACTCTGAGGCTACATCTTTCGATACTGTTAATAATTGTGTATTCCCAACGTTTAAAGAAGCAGCTAAGGCACGAGGCCTAATTAATGATAGCGTAGAGTGGCATAATTGATTATCAGAAGCTAACACTCATATGTTGCCAAAATCGTTGCAAGCGTTATTCGTTACTATACTGTGTTATTGCAATCCATCAGATCCTATTCTACGTTTAATGATTTTAAGAACAATCTTCTGGAAGACTTTATTAATCAAGGTATGACTGAAAATGAAGCTTTGGCTCATTGAGTATTTCAATTAAAGGGGTTGAATTTTACACAAAAAAAATCTTTTTTTGGAATACCAGGGTCACCAATCCGGAAACTTAACTAAATTAAACAGAAATACCGTAGCTTCATGCAATAATCGTATGACTTCTAAAACCGTTGATGTAGTCGATGTTGGCTTGATGTACTTTTCATGCCCTGAAAATCTCACCAAGATACCGAGAATGATTGAAATTCATAAACTTCAACAGTTACAAGCTTTGACTGCCGATGATGTTAGTTTTGTTCCCTCAGAAGTAACAGCTGATTTTGGAGTTAATATAAACAATAACTCAATTCGCGATGCAATCTGTGACACAAATGGTGGCTTGCTGCATTTTTCTTGTTCCGAAAACAACAACAAGACGCCTAGGCTGTCAAATATTTTTGAATTTCAACATTGTGAAACGCAGACTGTGGATGATATTAGGTCTACTCCTACCAAAACTAAATCATTCATCTCATCTTTAATATCTAAGTTGCAAAAGAGTGGCGTTGGTGGTGATTACTCTGAAGACTACTCAAATGGGTATGACTTTTTAAAGCTTATTCCGACTCAACAGATTATGTATGTTGAACGTCGGATCTCAACCTGGATTAATGGCAAATATCTACCTAAATCATCAATCATAATTTGTGTGGCTATGACGAATAATTTAGATAAATGCACTATAAAAGAATTTCTTTCGATTAAGAGTGCTAAACTAAACAATTTCTACATGAAATCTATAAACACTGTCACCAAAGTTTATCAAATTGAGGATAAGTTTGTAATGGTGATTACAAATCAAGCCAAAACTGATTGCAGTGATCTTATAATATATGCGTTTAACACCTTAACGTTTTACTTACAACATCGTAAAGAAGAATCTTTTACCATCACTTTGGATAGTAACTGTTCAGTTGACCAATTAAAAGTGGGTTTAGATTACATCACAAACTGTCCATGTCCTAACATCAAATTGATCTTAAATATTCCATTCAATATGGCACCGCAATACGAAAGGTTTCTATCCTCACGTTGGATAACTGGCGAACCTACCAAATTTTTAAAATCTAATCCCATGGATGAGCTTCCAGTATAGTATCTCCGATAATCTATAAGGATTCATCTGCTGAATACTACTACAAAAACTCAATAATCGAAAGAATGTTTTATTTTAAGCATTCTAGTAACCTTATAAAAACCCACCTGCATAAATATTACAACAAGCATATACACCTACTGCCTTATGCAGCTTCTTCATTGCGGTCGGTAAATATATTTGTATTCGACAATCATATCAAACATTAAATAGAATAGCCTATTATTAAACATCAATTTGGCTTTGATGGGGAAAATCTGATTAAATTCTGTAAGGACTCCAATAACTTTTTAACAACACACAGGTACATATTCTATTCATCGGGCACGAAAATCATGTTGGATCTCCTGGATTATAAACAACCATACACTAGGTAGTGATCTTGTTCTATGCGCCACTAAAGAAGGACTAGCTGATCTTAAATTAAAAGTTACCTCTCGGTGTATTAATGAAAATATGGATTTCAACAAAGTTAAAGGCAACTACAAAACGATTGCTTCTTTTCTGATAAATGGTTGTCTCGAGTATGAAACGGTATTCATTGATGAGTACATGATAGTGCATGCTGATTATATTGGACTTGTGGTTATTTTAAGTAAATGTACAAAGGTTTTCCTTCTGGGGGATAAAAATCAAATACCGTACATTGACAGATTACACCATGTCAATATGCGGTTTTCCGATGCAAATTCATTTTTAACAAACGTAGAACCGTTAAATGTAACATATAGATGTCCTGCAGATGTTACGTTTGCTCTAAAGGAATTTTATCCTAATATCAGCTCTAAAAATTCCTTGGAAGCCTCGGTTGAATTTCTTAATTTGCCATCCACATTATCGATGCTACCTGTCTTAGATAATACATATTATCTAACTTTCACCAAGGCGGATAAATAATTAGTTTCTCAACTCAACATACCATCAACTAGTAAAGTCATGACGATCCATGATTAATATCACCAAATGTGATATGTGTAAGAACTAATCCGAAACCGCATGAATTATTTGACAGTGTGAGCATTCTTACTTTTACCACTTCCTAATGCAACAGAAATCTTAAAACAAAACATGAATTTTGCTCCAATTATAACAACAACTGAACCTAATCTGTGGGTATTACTCAACAATGATCAGATTGTCGCAGCATCAATGATATTTTCATCCTTACATAATCGAATTTCTCAAAAGTGTTTTTATTTAGATGGACCTGGTGGAAGTGGTAATATATTTTAATACCGAGCGTTAATTCAAAAAATCGATACAGAAAAAAAAATGTATTATGTGTTGCATGGACAGGAATCGCAGCATTTTAATTGCCTCTCAACGAATGAAAATTTCCACAACTTGAAATTTAACAGCAACCTTGCCAACTTGTTGATTGCGTAATTTGGGAGGATGAATGGCTTCAGGCACTTAAAATTGTGGATTTAATATTTCGCGATTTAATGAAAAATGATTTGCCGTTTGGTGGAAAGGTAATGGTCTTATTGGAGGAGATTTTCGTCAAGAGTTACCTGTTGTTAGAAGAGGAAATCAAGCTTAAGTACAAACATGAGAGCAATAAGTGATCCACATTTTAGCAGTTGGCTTTTGAACGTTGGTGATGGGAAGAATTTTGATATACCTCACACACTAAAAAATCACAGTACTCTATTCCAATACCTTCAGGTTATATTTCCCTTGATCTTATTATAGAAATTTTTGGTTCATCATTTACTACAAATGATTTTGCATGTATATCAAAACGTGTAATTTTGTGTCCAAAAAAGGAGCATGTTCGATTAATAAATGAAAATGTTCTTCAAAAACTTATTTCAAATGATACATGTTATTGTATATACATACATATGTACTGATGATGAAAACATGCAAGTTAATTTTCCAGTGGAATATCTTAACTCAAGGGTTGTAGAATTAATTATATGTTGCTGCGAAATCTAGCAATCAAAAATGAATTATGCAATGGAACACGGTTAGTGGTTCTCGATTTAAGCATCGACTGCTTAAAAGTAGAAATAATTACTGGATCACATTCAGGGGCAATACATTTTATTCTTATAGAATTACTTTACACACAGCTAATGATCCATCTTTGCCTTTCAATTTCGTTCAACCATGAATAATTGCGAGGGCAAGCGTTTTTGCCTCGACCGCTGAAGAAGAAGGTGAACACCAAAATGAAACACGTGGCAGAAGTTTATAATTTTAGTTTATTTGTTTTAATTGATGTGCCTTCATCGATGGTTGCAGTAGAAGAGGAAAAGTAATTTATTAATTTTTAATAATTGCACAAAAAAACAGTAATAAATATAATAAATACATAAATTAATACATAACAAATACTATGACAATTTAAAAGAACAGGAATTAACTTATATACATTAAAAATGAAAAATATAGCAATATGTGATGGGTCGGGAATTCAGAATTGCTTCCACTTGTTTGCACAGCGTATTGAGTTCTTCGTAGGTGAATGTATGGTTGCCCATTACACGACGTAGATGATACTTGGCGGATTTTACAGCAGCTTCATAAAGTCGTCCGAAATGAGGCGACCGTGGTGGAGCGAAAGTCCAATCAATTCTATCTTCCTGGCACATATGCTTGATGTCATTGTGCAAATCGGAGTCTTGTAAAAGACGGTATAATTGGTTTAATTCTGAATTTGCACCTACGAAGTTTGTCCCATTGTCAGAGACTACTTTCTTGCACAGACCTCTAGTGGCACAAAACCGCTTAAATGCACCAAGAAAGGCAGCTGATGATAGATCTGCAACTAATTCCAAGTGGACAGCGTTTGTTGCAAAGCAGACGAAAATGCAGAGGTATGTTTTGAGTGGTGCTCGTCCACGAATTCGTTGTGTGATGTAAAATGGGCCGTAAAAATCTATCCCCACACACTGGAATGGATGTGCTGCGTCGACTCGCTCCTTTGGTAGATTTCCCATTTGCTGACATATTGGAATTGGTTTGACTCTGCGACATCGAACACAATCTCGAACTACTTGGGTGGCCAATTTTCGTCCATTGATGAGCCAAAACTGCTCACGTACTGCCGCCAATAGAGCCTGTGGTCCAACATGATGATATTTCCTGTGAAAGGAAGTAAGCAAAGTTTTGGTAAACGGATGGGAAGGAGGAAGTAGAAGAGGATGTTTTGTAGCATATGGAAGTGAGGAGAACTGTAATCTGCCACCGACACGAATGAGACCATTTGCATCCAAACACAGCGACAAACTTCTCAATTTTTGTGACCGAATAATAAAATTATTTTGTTGTAGACCATTTTTTACTTCCGAAAAACATTCAGTTTGAACAAAATGAACAGCCATTGACAATCCGTCAGCAAAGTCTTTGCTTGCTAGAGGACCAGAGATTCCATTAATGTTCTTGTTGCGAATGTTGTGCAAGAATCTGGAAGCATATGCCATCACTCTGGTCAATCGATGATAATTATTAATATATTTCATATTGGCAAAAATACTGTCGTCCTTGGGAGACGCAACCATCAAAGTCGTAGATTTTTTGAACTCGCTGTAGTTTGGTTCGACTCGTGGTATCTTTGTAGTAAGCCATGGAGACTTAGTCGATTGTAGCATTGATGGTCCAGAGAACCATAAATCGCATTTCATCAAAGCAGCAGGCATCATACCACGAGAGACAACATCCGCAGGATTTTGTTTTGATTCAACATGATACCAATGTTGAGGGTTCGTCAGTTCTTGAATATTTGGAACTCTGTTAGCAACAAAGGTTTTCAGTGTTGACGGCGATGACTTCAGCCAATGGAGTACAATAGTTGAGTCTGCCCAATAAATGACGTCACTGATTGGAAAATTTACAATAGCCCGAACTTGTGATACCAGTTGAGCTAGTAATAGTGCTGCACAGAGTTCCAAGCGTGGCAACGTAGATTTTTGTAGTGGTGCTACCCTAGACTTGGAGCACAAAAGTTGTACAAGGAACTGTCCGTTCGGTTGTATACATCTAGTGTAGATTGCAGCCCCAAAGGCAGATTCACTAGCATCTGCGAAGCCATGAAGGAAATCGGCTGTACACGAACTTTAAATACATCTTTTTCTGGTTGTCAGAAAATGCCCAATGTTTTAATATAATCGTCGCTATTGAAGTGCATTAATGTTTCACGATGTTCCTGAGGTATATCAGCAATAATATCTGGAGAAGTGGCACACCATTTCCGCAGTTCCATGCCACATGTATAGACAGAACTTTGATTATTGACGTCTTTAATAAGGTGGCTTCTGCTATGGAGTTGGCTCCGGTTAACATGTCATCGACATACATGTCATACCGAATTGCATCACTGGCAGCAGGATAGCTATTTTGATTGTCAATCGCACATTGTAAAAGACAACGTGTAGCTAGAAACGGAGCAGTCGAAGTACCATAAGTTACCGTTTTTAAGCGGTTGCTCTGAAGTGGCTCATTTGAATTGCTGCGCCAGTAGATTAGCTGGTAGTTGGAGTCTTCGTGGTGAATAAGTATCTGGCGATTCATTTTGGAGACATCTGTGCTAAATGCGTATTTATGTGATCTGAAACGATATAAAACGGCTACTACATCGTTTTGAACCACAGGTCCTACCATCAAAATGTCATTCAATGAGTAGTCATTGCTCGTCTTGGCTGAGCTATCAAAGACGACTCTCAACTTATGTAGTCGTTGAACTGTCTGGCTTTAGCAGGCAGTGATGAGGAAGATAATAATTGGATGTTGGTATTTTATTATCTGGTACGTGTTCCATGTGTCCAAGTGCTAAATACTCATCGATGAATGATTTGTAGGCAGCATGAAGTAAATGGTTCTTACACAATCTTTTTTCCAAATTGTAAAAACGTTTCATGGCGTTTGTTGAAGAAACGCCTAAACTGTGCGGTGGACGAATAAAAGGAAGCCTCACAATAAATCGACCAGCTTCGTTTCGGGTGAATCGCTCATTAAAATGTTTCTCACATGGATGATCCGTTATGCCAAACATTTTGGAGTCAAATGATAATGTTTCGAGTTTCCAAAACCCTTCGATATCATCATTGATAGTGGAAGTGGATGATGCCAAAAGAGATACATGATGTCCTGAAGCTGAAGGATTGCACGAAACACGCCCGGATACTATCCAACCCAGAACAGTATTTTGGAGACACGGCAAGTTATCGCCTAACTTCACTTGACCCACTTTTAATAAATCAAAATAAATGTCGGCTCCAAGCAACAGGTCGATTTTTTGAGCCTTTACAAATTCTGGATCAGCCAATCGTATATTTGCTGGAATTGACCAGCCATCCGTGTTTATCGATTTTGATGGAGAAATATTGGTGATGGATGGCAGCACAAGTACCTCAATATCAGTAAAGAAGTTCGATACTAATGACTGTAGTTGTATCCATCCACTCGATGAGGATTGTATAGATGAAGTTCCGATTCCACCAATCTATGCAGTTGTCTTTTCCAGTGGAAGTCGAAGTTTTGAAGCAAACGATTTGGTTATGAAGTTGACTTGAGAGCCGGAATCTAATAACGCCCGTCCAACAACAGGGCAATTAAACTTATCCAATACCTTTACCATAGCTGTAGCCAACAAAACATGTGAAGTTCCATATTGTCGTTCAATGGACGTAAGCGTAGTATGTAGACTTGGATTGCGTTGACGGTTTTAGATCGGCAGATGAAGCAGCATCCGGATTATCTGTCGTCGAAGATGAACAATTATGTGTGCTAGTGCTCAAGTGTAATAAAGTGTGGTTCTTCCTTTGACAAACTTTACATGAATCTGGAACTGGACACTTATCTACAAGATGTCCAGGTTTGCGACAATTGAAACATAAATTTTGTGTTTTCACTTGTTCGCGTCGATCATTCGCTGACAATTTTAAAAATACAAAACACCGCAAAATTGAATGAGAAGATTTATTGCACAAAATACAATGGTAAACATTTGTGCCAACGTGATATGAATTAGAATTGTGAAATCGTCGTAGTCTTGATTGTGTAGAGCTTGGCGTAGATGAAGGTTTCACATTTGCTGGAGACGATGACGGCTTAACAGATAACAATTCCAATTTCGCACATCGCCCTTTAATAAAATTTGGAATGTCTTTGTAGCTCGCAATTTTGTCCACAGGAGCAGCTTCACACCATTTCTCCCTTGTTTCACTATCGAATTTGCTGGATAGCAAGAACACAATTAAGTCATCCCATTGGTCCGTAGGTCGATGCAGAGTTCGAAGAGATCGCAAATGGGAATTAAACCCATCTAGTAATTCCATTAAGCGGCGTGGACAAGGTTTCTCCAAAGGCTTCACGGTAAACAACCATTTAATATGATGTTCACATATGCGATTTGGTTTGTTGAATCGTTCTTCCAGAAGATTCCTAGCCACCTCATAATTTTCCTCGGTAAAATCCAACGATTCTATGGTGTGGGCTGCAACATCCTTCAAAGCATGTTTTAGATATTGATACTTGTTGGTAATTACTCCTAATGCAGGATTCGTATGGACCAATGAGTCAAAACACTCAATGAATTCAGACCAATTCATTATATCGCCGGAAAACGTGGTCAGCGCGATTTCAGGCAGTTTCGCTGATAATTTAGGTGCCATCTTGTTCTCGTCGAACTTGGAAATTCGTTGAGCTGCTAGTTCTTCAAGCTTATCTTCTGGCATAGGGCGAACCGTGAAGTATAATGTTTCTATACAGTAGCACGAGTTGCCGCAGCATCCGTATCCTCTTCCATTTCAGTGATGGTTTGGTCCTTTTCATAAGGTCCATAGTTTCTCGTGACTTCATCCAAGCGAAGGAGCACTTGAGACAGTGTTGCCTCATGAAACGAGTTTTTGATCCACGTGAATTGGAGTTGCAATGATTCCATATAAACAGCAACACTATTTTTAGCACGTTTAAGATGGGCCATATTACAATCAAATCGTTCTTTAGGCTTCACAATTCACAAAATATCCGCGCACTAACACTTTATCACTTTACTAGCACAAAAGCACAACTCACCAAATACAGCAACAGCAGCAAACAGCAATCGAATTGGAGATGCACAATTACACAGCGACAGCAAATGCAGCAAATTAAATGTTGAAGAATTCAATATATGAATGTTATAATTTGAGGGATAAATATCCCACTTCTGACACCAAGTTTCCAGTTCATCTCTCTTAAGCAATCACAATAAATAAATCGCAAGGTCAAACGTTCGAAAGAGTTGGATTGTAAGTTCCTGAACCATGTTTTACACATGGTCAACTTTATATCGCATTTTCTAGAACGGTTACATCTGTTATAGTTTAATATAAAGAAATGTACGATTGAAAAAATATTTTGTGCAAATGCACAGGGGTCCCCTAGTAATGTTTAAGATTGTAGTAGCCACTAGCCATACCAAAATATTCTAAAAATTCTAGGCCTAATCTAACTCTCTAAGATTTAAAAATTTCTCAAAAAAGCCATATTTCGTGGAATTCTTGATGAAAAGCCTCATAAAATGAATTTTCCCATTTTTTTGTGATGAAATCGAATCAAGGTGGTGGAAATCTTAATGAAACCACCAACACATTGACTGACAATGCAGTTTTTACTATACAATAATCATAACTAGTGAAATAGGCCCCATATTCCATTACCCCAAAAGATCGTCAATGATTCCTAAACACAAGCTTACAACAGGAGCGTCTCCTCATGATGTGGCTGGATCAGTGAATTTGTTAAGTGGTTTGGTATCTACAACTTATTTGGAGGCGATATACCGTATAAGTATTCAGGCTGTTTGCCATTGTTATCTCGGTGTGTCGCTAATATGCGCTATAGAAGTGACTACAAGGCTATAGATCAAATTGATATAGATAATTTGCCAAATGTCGCCCTTCAAGTCAATACGTGATATATGTATTTGGACGCTCTTTGTTGGCAACTTAACAATCCGTATGTCACCCACGTATTGAGTAACTGGATCCATTAGCGGTTTTAAATTGTTGAAGATATTCTTGTATATTTTAATTTAAACAGTGACGAGTATATATGTAATTCGAGTTTATCATTTTATTTTCTGGCTAGATTTGAATTTCAATGCGTGGTCTGTCTATAGCATCCACAAGTCAAAATTTGTGCGATAACCTGGAGTACGCGTATATCTTCAAACAAATTAATTCATAAACATAAAAATCATTTATTAAAATACAAATAAAATTTAAAACACAAAACATAAATAATAATCTGTGATTAGAGAACAATTAAATTAAAATGAGAGGACTGCGCTAGATGGAAACTTACGACCCAATGGTGGTTATCCACGTTTTGTGATTGGTGTACCATTTATTTTTGAACATTGTGATGATGGTCCTGGAGTCGGTGTACGAGGAGATTTGTGCGATTTTCGAATGCTTTTTGCAGCACCCGGTCTATTGTTGATTTCAATTCGCGTTTTATTCACTCTCCCTGTAACAACCCTGCGTTCGGTACTTTTACGTAGTGGTGCTTGGACGGGCTGCGAATTAAATAAATAATTTTGATTTAATTATATGTTGTGTGTGGCACTCGAAACTCAATACTTACACAGTGTTTTGTAGATGGAGGTATTAGTTTTGTTGGATGCTTCCTTTGCTTGGAATTTGGTGAAATTGATATCCGGCGAGTTGCAGTGCCTTCAACTAAATTATCATCTACCCGTAAACGGTGTTGCTTACTGCTGTCATTTGCTAGGTGACTGAATTAATATAAATTTATACACAGAATATGTATATATAGATATAACACGTCGTACTTACATTTTACCGACCGATTTTATAATTTTTTTTACAACCGAACAATGCCCCTTCGCTAATGGTGACTTATATGGTGTTGTGGGCGCATCTAATGTTTTCCTTACTTTCGGAACTTGTTTGGACTTTTGGTCCAGCAATTCGATCGCAGGTATTCCAGAGATGGTAAATATTTTGTTTGTCGATTTGTGATAGGCTTCAGCCAAAACTAAAATTTTCTTTTCAATACCACGTAATGTTTTAGAAATGTCTTTTTTCTCTTGTAAGTCCTGAAATAGTTGTGCGCCACGATTTTTAAATCGACCAGGATCATTAGCTTTTTCATTCAGTATTTGCATGCGATCCGACAATTTGTTACGTTTTCCGATTAAATTGAATAACTCTTCGTGCGCACAATAAAACTCTTTTAAAATTTTTAGTTCCGCTTCGTGCGCGATTAATAACTCGCCCGTAAATGTATTAGATGTGTAGCTTGAAAATTGTTCTCTTTGTGATTCCGCATACATAGTTTTATTCCACCAATCCAAAATTTCTTTTCGCATCCGGACAATAATTTGTTTTATGTTTGATTGTTGCTTGCGTTTCCAGTGGTCTAGCATTTGAGTAATGTCATTGAACGTTTCGTAATTATATTGAATGTCTTCAAATTGGTTTGTAATCGCTTCATCTTTCAATTCTAACTGCTTCCATATAGTTTTCAAATTTTCAACCATTCCATCGATATTTTTGCGCATGGCTTGGTACTGGCTGTAATAATCATCGTGAAGAATGAAGAGGTTGGATAAATTTTCCTTGGTCAACGAGAGATTAGGCAAACCCAAAATAGTTGCATCACCGGGATTAACTATAATAGATGTATTCAGTTTCTCTACCAATTCATTTATATCTTGGCGCACTTTATTGAATTCATTGTGCCGGGCGTGCTTCTCTACGATTAAACCATCCAAATACTGACGAAATTCCATTATATCATCTGGTGTTGGTAGAGCAGGACTAACAGTCAATTGTCTAGGGATTTCCGCTAACTCTATATACGACGTAAGACACAAAATAATGTACATACCCAATTGGATTCAATTATATACTTACCATTGCACAATACTTGCTGCTCTTCTAATAGTTCGTCGATTTTGGTTTGCCTCTCCGCAAAATCCGCCTTCAAACTGCTTACAATTTTAGTCAATTGGATTTGTTGCGAATATAACGGATCATCGAATGTTAAATTAATATCTGAGGCAAGCAATATTTTCAAGCGATGTGCTTCTGCGTACAGCTCTGTAAATAAAAATTTTTAGATTAATTCAATTGGCTTAAACTAAATTATTGACTGTAACTTTACAAGCATCTACTTACTGCTATTTGTCATTTTAATTGTATCCTGACGGTTTATAGTTTCTGCCACAATTTCATTATAAAAAATTGTCACATGTTCCGAAAACTTTTCAGCATTAATTAAACACTCATCTTCCTCAAAGGTTTCGGTCCATATATTGGTTAAAGTATTCATCATGTTAAACGTTTGATCCGTTATATCATTAATTATATGTTGCCTGCGAATGTTTATATTTACAGAAAATTAGACAGATTAATTAGACACATAAAATTTAATTATTTATGGAACTGGCAAAAAAAATGTACTTACTTAACATCGTTTAATTTACTCCCCATTTTATTCTTCATATATGTTTAGTCCAGCTTTTTAAAAAATTATTGTTGTTACCTGAATTCCGTACTTGATGAGAATGACGGTATAAATTTGTACAGTGAATGATTCCGCATTAAAAATGTGCTTAAGCCTTACAATTTATTTATTTGTTTATGTTGTTTAATGTGGCAAACACAATTGTAAACGATAATTCGTCGATTAATGCAGTTAACACAATGTACACGATTTATTTTATTTATTACAAATACAGTCGCAAGCAGGGCAGCTGCCGATGAAGTGTATGCTATGATCATCATCTTAGAGACATTCGTCGCATACGGCATTGCTGGCTAGTACTATGCGATGGATCTTGTCATCACCCTTGATGAGTACAAGAGGTAAAGTCACATGGAAGAAGTTAATATAAATTCTATCGCCACACCGAATTTCTAAAACCGCATCATTGTGTATAATTAAGCCAGATTAACTACGAGTGGTTTTTGATGGATCCGCCAAAATTTCGACTGGAACATCACTCAATCCGACCGGCAAATTCGAGTGCTGCACGATCTATTGGCACCCGTGATTATTTTGGAAAAATTATTGATCCAGTAGTTATGGCAGTTGAATCTGGACACCTACTACGAAATGTTTCGAGAAAGTCTCATCGTGTTCAAAAAATTTACAATTGATCGTCAAGTGTACAACTCCAACCAACCACTTAGAATCCAAATAAATCGATTTGCCGATGCCAGCGAGCGCGCCTATTATTTATGACCAACTAATTGCAATCCAGATAATCTTATTTCGCGGGGTATTACCAGAATAGTTTATTCTTCAAGTTTCTGCTTCAAGCGTCATCACATTGGGCAACACTAACGTGACCCAATTTTATCCAAATGGTCTGCGATTTCAGTACTTTCAATGTCACAATGCGTAGGTACCCACAACACCATAACTTTGTTATTACGGCAGAGAAGATTTATACAATTCTTACAATCCTTCATATTAATTCAGCATATACCGAGCTCTGTACAATATCGAGATCAGAGCTATGATGAAGATCCCCGATATTGTGCATGAAATAAGATCTCAGCGAATACGCTGGCTCGGTCACGTTCTGCGTACTGATCCGGAATGAATTGTGCAGCGATCTCTGAAAGGAGAGCCACCATATGGTATAGGCGCAGAGGTCGTTACAGGCAACGATGGCTCCACGGTGTAGAGAATGGCTTGGATTCTTCTGGTTGTCTAGGACAGTATGAAAACCAAGCCCAGGATCGAAACCGTTGAAACCAGATTGTTAATTATTGCGAAATCAATAGCTGTAATTCCGCTTGAGAAATAGTACAGTAAGTACCTAAACCGCCAGATGTTCTAAGACCCAGCGATGGGTAGCAGATACCGAAGCCAGCTCCCTGGTCAGAAAGCAAGCCGTCTGAAAAAAATGCTAGCGATAACGATACCCGCTTGAGAAAGTTTGATGAGAACCACATATCTCTCGATGGGTAAACCACCTCAAATGATTTGTAAAAGTTAAATTCAGACAACAGCCTGTCATTAAACATGTCAATTTCCGATACAACTTGTTTAAATACACTAAATAAAAATTAACCAATGTCCCGATACGTCGCTGCGCAAGCTGTGTTAAAACGAATGACTGTAGCTGGAGCAGAGATAGAATAGACTCCATAGATAGAAGCGGAGCCGAAGAGATGGCTCCAGTAACAGTCGTATATATGTACATAATATTTTGAAAACTGTTGAGTTTGGCAAGTGATGGTTTTAAATTGACTATACTGCCAACCAAACCACAGATGCATATGTTAGCATTGCAAGAACCAGTGATTTGTATATAAAAGAAAGCATTTTGCGACAAGCTCGTCGTTTGCAGTTTGTAATACCGATGATACTTCGAGATCTAAATTGAGATGGCACAGAGAATGGATCAGTATTCCTACGTCTTTCCAAGGCACCACTGTTCTACAATGAGAAGTGTGTGTTACGTTAAATCAGATAAGACATTCAAATGTTTACCAGAAAGTGTCAGAACTAGGTTATCAGCGTAACTTTGAGCGATAAGGCCGGATTCCTGAAGTATAACAAGAAGCTCGTCAATGACCAAAAGCAACAACAGAGATGAAAGCACCCCTCCTTGTGGACTAACCCCTGGCAACTTTGACTTAAACCGAACTGTCATCTATAGCTCGGGGATAACGATGCATAAATTTGCCAACTCTGTAAGCATGTGTTACATATTACTGAGCGGAGCGATAATTAATGAATCTATCAACAATCCTTTCAAAAGGTTTGAGAAAGCTTAATGACAGGCAAATAGGCCGAAAAGACTTATGGTCGGTACAGTCCAACTTGCCAATTTTCGGAATAAAAATAACTCTGCTCTTGCTCCAAGATTGTGGAACTAAGCTTAAAGCTGGGCAAGCCTGGGAACAGATGCAGTAGGTGTTCCCTTATAAGGGGAAATCCATGCTGTAATTCAGTAGGACAAATACCAGCGTCACCTCATGATTTATTAATCTATAAGCTAAATTCCAATCGGGAGTTCTAACAATAACGTCAGTGGTTTCGACAATATTGTCGACAACCCGGGAAATTAGTAGAAAGAAGTGGCCCACCTACTTCTACCCTATTGGGGTCGAAGTGAATCGAGTCTACACGTATTATTTATACACAAGGTTTTGTTTAGTCTATATAGCTACGCAGGTAAGCTATTAATTTCCTCACAGAAATTACCCGAGAATGAACTCTGTGCAGATTTTAACGCTTTTTTAAACACCTTTTGTGCATGAAGGAAGCTGTGGCCTCAACCTGAAGATTAGTTTTTCTGGCTTTATTCTTCAGCCTCCTATTGGTTTTCCTTAACCTTTTAAGATCAGAACACCTAAAAGGTTTGTTCCGAGTTTTATGATTAATGGTAAGTGGACACAAAATTTCGAATACAGTTGAAATGTCTTTGACAGTGCAGAAGCCTGCAACTCAATATTTACAATAGAACAAATTTCCTTACGTGATTCAAGTATAGATTACCGAGCAAATAGCGCAGTGGTTAAAGCTGCGACGTTTGGATCGGGAGGTACCGGGTTCGAATCCCAACAGAGGCGGGATGCAAAAGGGATTTTTCATCTCCCGATTACGAACGGTGATTAAATTGAAAACATCTATAACCCTCTGTTGGAATGTAGAACTCATGGGCCGACCGTCACTCTCCAGTTTACTTACGAGCTGAGTTAACAAAAGTTGGATGACACAGAGCAGCACTCCTGTTTTTAACATTCGTACTTCTCCATAGAGTGCAATGGCCATTTTTGACTTTATACATGGATACACAAAATTATTTCTGAGTTTACAATCGACACGTATCTCGCTGAGAGGCATTCCAAAAACCGTTTAGCTGTACTACTTAGCCATCTATAGAATTTTGGCTTGATTGAAAATTTGTCCTATACTCTATATGCAACAATTTTCAAATGCCCGGCCTGATATGAATAACAAATTGCTTCAAAGAAAAATTTGTTTTACCAAAATTTAATAAGCCCATGTATTCCTAGACCGATATTTCTGAAATGCCTACAGTATAGACTGTGTAAAAAAATTATCAAATGTCCGGCTTCAGAAGTCACTTAGATGCGTGGAAACTCCACCACCAACGCATGCATTAATTTGAAAATTCAATTAGCGATCTCGTTTTGATTAAGGCTAAATCGTAGTGACAAGAATTATTGGTACAAACGCAAAAATTTAATTTCAGTCTCCTGAATATTGATAAAAAAAATACGTTGGAAATGGAAAATCACCCTCCAGGGGAAATCAAAATAGATTTGTATTCAGTAAGTGATCATGGTGATCGAAACTGTTAATAATGGTCAATAGCTTCAAGACACTGTATAATCCAAAAGTTTATATATTTTCTGCTTCCCATATATCACTTCTATTCATCTTCAATAAAACCAATTTGTTTAAAATAAATAAATCGTTTATTAAATTACAAACAATATTACAAAATGTAAAACTACGAATTAAAATTTGTAAGTAACTTAAACTAAAATGTGTATAGTTAGTCGACCTGCTGTTTGATGCACATTGATTTACGATTGTTACAATTTGTATCCGAAATGTCTCCGATTTGTCTAGATGCCGTTTACAATTTCCCCTAATGGATACTGGGTGAATCACATTACCTATTAGCAAAATTATTTAGTAAATGTAAATGGTTAGTTCGATTATATTCATGGTTGTAAAGCACAACTGATTAAAATTGAATTGCCTGGTACCAGCGTTTTGCAAAGCTATATACTTACGTTTTAATGGCAGTAGTCGTTTTCATCGGCAGACCCAAACTCGCTTCTTACTTTATATGATCTACATGGTGTTGCTGGAGATTTTTTTTTTGCAAGTGGTATTGGTTTCCCATAAACAGTAAATACTTTGTTCGTCGATATGTGATAGGCTTCAGTCAAAATGAAAATCCTGCTTTCATTCTCTTGTATTGATTTTGAATTTTTTATTTTTGTTTTTTCCTCCTCTAATAGATATCCGCCACGATTGCTTAATCGAGCAGGATCATTAGCATTTGCCTCAATTTCTTGCAATTCACACAGTAATTCTTGTCGTTGTTCGATCAAACCAAACAATTCTTCATGCGCATAATAAAAATCTTTCAAATATTTTAGTTCCGCTTCGTGCGCGTTTAATAATTCGCACGTAAACGAATTTGATCCAAAATGTGAAAATGTCCTTTTTTCCGATTCTGAATACAAAACCTTATCCCACCATTGCAACATTTCTATTCGCATACCAGTAACACGTTGTTGTATGCTTGATTGTTGTTGGTACTTCCACTGGTCTAGCTCTTGCCTTATTTTATTAAACGTCTCATGATTGTATTCAATGATTTTAAATTTGTTTGTAATCACACGGCCGGATAGCTCAAAATACCCCCATATAGTTTCTAAATTTTCAAACATTTTATCAATTTTCGCGTGCATCGAATTGTACTGAGTTTGATAGCTTTCCCGAAGATTGTTAATCTGTGATAAATGAGTTTTGGTCAATGATGGATTTGGGTGATTCCAAATAGCTGCATCATCAGGATTAACTATTGATGTATTCAGTTTCTTTAATAGTTTTGTAATATCGTTGCGAATTTTATTAAACTCATTGTGTCGCTTCTGTTTTTCTACGATTAAATCATCTAGATATTGGCGGAATTCAATTAAATCATCTTGTGTTGGTAATATAGGGCCCTCAATGAACTCCCTAGGTAATTTTCCTAAATCTAAATATAACATGAAATATGTAAAATGATGTATACAAATGGCTTTTAGTAGAAATTAGGTCATCTTACCCTTACACAGTACTTCCTGTTCTTCTAAAATTGCGTTGATATTTTTTTGCCTCTTTGTAAATTCCGCCTTTAAACTGGATAAACTATCAGTCAAGTGGAGCTGTTGCGTATATAGAGGATTGTTGGGTGTCAAATTAATATCTGAGGTAAGCGATATTTTTAAATCAAGTGCTTCTGTGTACAGCTCTGAAAATAAAAATGTTATTACTAAATTTTCTAGTTGTGGCGGACAGATCAGATTTCTTTACAAAATTATCAAACCTATATGTTCAATAATTTTAAATTGGCAGAATGCTATATTTTGGGCGTTGATGTGTCTTTTATATACCAAAAATTGATTAAATTAAATTTCAAACACAAACTGTAGATTTTAAAGTTGAAAATTGATACATATAAGGCATACAAATACTTACCACTAATCGCCATTTTGATACAATTCTGGCGGTTTTTCAACTCATTGACTATATCCTCGTAAAATATTTCCACATGTTTCGGAAGCATTTTAGCATTAATAATCCACGTATCTTCATCAAAAGTTTCGGTCCATATATTGGTTAATGTATCCAATAAGTTAGCCGTTTGCTCTGTTATATCATTAAATATATGTTGCCTGCGTGCCATTCATATTTATAGAAAATTACACATAAATGTTAAATTTATTTTTATGGAACCGTAAAAAAAATTTACTTACTTAACTTCGTCAAATGTACTCGCCATTTTATTCTCCATATACGGTAGGCTCAGGTTTTTATAAATTATTGATGTTACCTGGATTGTGTGCTTATTTAGAATGACGGTATAAATTTGTGCTGTGTCTGTGTGTTATTCCGCATTAAAAATGTGCTTAAGCCTTACAATTTATTTATTTGCTTATGTCGTTTAATGTCTAAAACACAATTGTAACACAATCCGTCGATTTACGCATTCAGAGAACACAATACATATACACAATTTAATTTGGACTTTATACATGGATACACAATATCTCCAGAGGCATTCCAAAAATTGTTAAGGTTTACTTCTTAGCAATAGAATTTTCTGACGTTCGAGAAATTTCCTCAACTAGTTTAGTCGTTTGGATGAATATTGATAACATTGTGTTTGAACTTATCGGAATCCTTCCCAGAAAAATTAAAAATCTACTATTCGTTCGGCGATTATGGTTCCCGTGAACTATTAGATATATTCCGAATTAGCTAATTAGTTCGTACGACAGGATCGCAAAATACGCAAAATCGTTGTTTACAATTTTTTAAAATGGGCATATCAAATTTTAGGATTATACTTTTAAAATCATGGGATGAGATGATAATAGTATTGCCATATGAACATTCTTAATTTTTGGATAAATTCACACACATGTGATATCTACAAAATAAATAAAACTATGTGGGTCGAATGCTAAACTCTTTGTTTGATTTAAAGTTTGTCCTATATACGCCACCATCAACGTACATGAATGAAATTCAAGAATGAACCCAGCATTAAGTTAATCCAAATCATCTCCACCAATTCTGACAATTTATAAATTTAAATGATTGTAATTCATTTAATTGCGCAAAGTACAAAAACACAATAATTTTCAGTCACCTGAATGTTGATAAAAATTCATTTCAAAAGTATGATGATCGATAATTTATTAATTCAGTAAGGAGGGAAGTGATTGACATTAGTTTGTGCTTCATGTCGATTATCGATTTTATCTGTAATTGGAGGGTAACCAATGACATTCTCATTTCCGACCATAGGTACATCTCGTTTAATTTAAACCTGAGAAGACCTACTCTTAAACCTTATCGTAATAAGAAGCTTACCAACTGGGAGTTATTCTCTCTTGAGTTGGCACCTCGGCTGGTTTCGTTGGGTGAGATATGTTCGACTTCGGATATTGAATTTCTAGCCTCATCTTTGACGCATGTCACTTCAGCCTTCGAAAACTCTTGTCCTCTTATTACCAAGCAAAAATCTCAGAATAGGCCTTTTTGGTATTCTGATCTCAAAAAACGGAGGAAAACTGCTAGTAGACTCAAAAACAAAGCCAAAAGATCTGATCTTCAGGTTGATTGGGATAACTTTCTGGCAGCTCAAAAAGAATATAAGAAAATGCTGAGATCCGCTCGTAGGACTTCTTGGATTAGCTTCTGCGAAGAAATTAATAGTATCTCTGGGATCGCCAGACTTAATAGGTCCTTGGTTAGAAATGATTCCTGCCGACTCGATGTGCTGCGACTTCCTGATGGCAGGTTAACCTCTTCCAGGAAGGAAATTGTCGAAATACTACTTTCTGTTCATTTCCCTGGGTGCAATGTTATCAATTATGACTATATTGCTGACGCCCAGTGTAATGGTGCTGATTATTCACCTGACTGGGACTTAGCCTGGGCTGTACGTTAATGCATCGAAAACTAGTCTGATAGTCTTCACCAGACGTAGGAATACTGGAGAGCTGTCGGCTCCTTCTCTTTTTGGAGAAACGATCGCTAGATCCGACACAGTAAAGCATCTGGGTGTCATTCTGGACAGTAAACTCTCCTGGAAATCTCATATTGAAATAAAACTGCAAAACGTCACTTCCATTTTCTGGCAGAGTAGAAGAGCATTTGGGAAGTCCTGGGGTCTGACCCACAAAATGTTTATTTACAAATCTCTAGCTTTACCTATGCTATCTTACGCGTCTGTTGTTTGGTGGCCTGTGGTTCAGTCAGTTTCTGTCATTGCGAAGCTTAATAGCATACAAGGTATGGCTTCTCGAGCTATTACGTGTGCTATGTCCTCTTCTTCTATACTTGCTTTGCAGGCCATTTTATTTTTGCCCTCACTGCAGTCGGTCATCCAAGGCTCGGCATGCTCCACTGCCTTTCGCCTGCGGTGTATTCGAACGTGGAACGTTCTCAGCGTGATAACAGGGCATAGACTAATCTACAATTTATTCAGCTCATATATACCAAAAATTAATATGGTTAATGACAAATTGTTGGCAGAATTCTGTTTTGATATCTCTTTCTCGGTGGTTTATCCAACGAGGAACTCGTGGTCGTCTCAAAAATTCAAGGACTGGGTGGCTCAGTCGCTAGTGTTTTTTGCTGACGGGTCTCACTGTAATTTTGGTGCAGGTTTTGGAACCTATTGTCCTGAACATGACCTACAATCATGTGGGAGTCTAGGCCGGCACTGCACTGTATTCTAAGCGAAGCTGATTGCACTCACACGTTGTGCGATTGACGCTTCTAACCTCGCTGTTTCCGGAAAAGACATTATTCTATGCAGCGATAGTAAACCTGTGCTCAATTCATTACGAAATCCTATGATCACTTCCAAACTGGTCAAGGACTGTTAACATTTTATTAACGTCCATTGCTCTAATAAACGTGTCAGAGTTATGTGGGTTCCGGCTCATTGTGGCATTGAAGGTAATCAGATAGCTGATGTTTTAGCTAAAACAGGCTCAAGGATGGAATTCATTGGACCTGAACCGGCAGTGCTCCTGATCTTTAATTGTGGTAAGGAAGCTACTAAAAACTATATGTTTTTGCAGGCTAAGCGAAATTGGCTAGTTTCTACTACTTGCCGAGTGGCTAAGTATTTCATTTGTGAACCTAATCTGAGACTCACAAAATTTGCTCTATCCTTGAAGAAAGACCAACTGAGAGTTCTGGTCGCTATTCTGACCGGTCATGGTCGTTTTAAACTCCATTTAAAAAGAATGGGACTTGTCCAAGATTCCTTGTGTGACAACTGTCTTGAAGATGACGATGACAGCATTTACTTTGTCTGCGGCTGTCCTGCTTTCGAGATAGTTTGGTCCCTATTTCTTAATTATAGATCTTTAAATGTAGGTTAATTGTCATCCCTGCCCTGGTTTAAGCTGGTACAGTTTGCCAGAGCAGCCGTGCGCATTTGCGAATTATGATAGAATCCTCGGTTTGCACCATGGGTCCAGAGTGGCATTGAGTGCTGAACCTGCTTAGGTTCCAGCCAACTTTATTAATAATAATAATAATGATGATCGAAACTGTTAATAATGGTCAATATCTTCAAGAGATCCTATAAGCCAACAGTTTTGTATATGTTCTCCTTCCCATATACTCGTATCATTTCTATGCATCTTCAATAAACCCAATTGTATAAATAAAAATCGTTCATTAAAATACAAACAATATTACAAACATAAATTACGAATTAAAATTGTTAAATAACTTAAATTAAAATGTGTATATAGTTGGTCGACCTGCATATCATCAAATAACGTGTATAAGATTTATTTACATAAAGTTAATCACAGTTTCATGAGCATATGCGGCAATTTCACCGTGACCTAATCAAACCTAATGTTCATAAAGTGAAAAAATCAATAATAAAACTGCCGCAAGGAAAAAACACAGTAGCACGCCAGATACAACAGCTAATTCTTGACTGAAACCATCACCAACTTTAGTTACTTAGCACCACATTTCTAAAAGAAACTAAGAACAATACTCCGATAACCAGCACGACACAATTTTATAAGAAGATTTCTATGATCAACAGTGTGGAAAGCTTTCATATCATCAATAAATAAAGCAGATGCTTTATTATTGGAACTACTACCATTATAAATGGAAGATAGCATTCTTATATAATTGCATCCACCGTATTAAGATTTTTAAGATAACCAAGTACAAACTACCAATTGCCAAGTACCAAATACCAAGTACCAAGTACCAAGCATCTAGTCACAACAAAACTGTCATTTGTTTCCAAATCAGCTGACTTAATTTTGCGAAACTTTAAATTTTTCTTCGACCAAATGGTTATTTTACTGCACTCAACAATTAACATTATTAGAAACAGCTATAGCACCATTATTTTTGTGATGGTCATGTAATCGTTTATCAATAACACGATTTTATTAGCTGGTTAAAAATACGTCAACTCACAGAATTGTAGAATTCATATTTAAAATATGTGTCGTAGCCCAAGATACAGGGTGTCAAATATTTTTGGAAAATGAGCGGACATGGGTAATGCATTTGTAGCTGTCAAATAAAAACTAGTCGTCGGATAATTACGATAGAGGGCTCGTTTTGTAGGTAAAAGTATGTCGACTAAATCGCTTAATGGTAACGAATTTGATAGGTTTTTTGGGGTTTTTGTTGTATTGTATTATGGGGCTTCCCAACACTTGTGTAAATTAATTAAATTTATATGTTGTTAAATTATTTTATTATTATTATAATCATATATTTTAATTTAATTTGCAATTATTATTTATTTATTTATTTATTTAATTGTTTATTTATTTAATTTTAATTTTATTATTTTTTTTTATTTACACCACCACAATGCACTAAAAATATGGCTGACTTGTTGTCACTTGCGTGTTGCTTTTTGCTTTGTTTGTTACTTGTATTGTGTCTGTGTTGTGATGTCGCCTTCGTCTTCCAAAATACGTGTCGTATTTTGGAGAGGGAACAGATGCGCCGGCGGCGGTCGACATTGCACTTTTGTTAAGTGCATGTGAATTTGCATCACCGAACTTTGTTAGTTCGTGGTGATGTTGGTTGGATGGCGACATACTTTACTATAATTGTTTTATAGTAGTGGTTCGGCTATTGGATATGTGATTGTTGAATAGATGGGGTTAGTGAACTCTCAATTCAAATAAGTTGATTTATATTTGAATTTCACTAATTTGTTTTGTTGTGGCAGTATCGAATTTCGGTGAGTCGAATATTCGAGCTGCTACAGTACCCCCTCTCCAAATGAGAAACCATTGGTTTTGAGACGTTATACGTTGAACCGGACGGTTTTAAATCGTTTGCTGGCTGATATTTGATCAGCCGCGTTGAGAATACCGTAGGCCGGTTTCAATCTGTCGATGGAGATTGAGTGGTGTGTGTCTTTGATTGAGACAATGAATTGCTTGCGTAAGCGGCGTATAACTTTGTATGGCCCATCGTATGGAGATTGTAATCCAGTACGAACCTTATCAACCCGGACAAAGACGTAATCGCAATTGTTGAGCGATTTGGGAACGAATATGTTGCTTTCATTCGTTGGTCTTGTTGTCGTGGGGATAAGATTTTGCATGGTGGTGCGGAGTTGGTGGATGACTGTGTCGGTTGTGGGTGGAGACGGCAGAGGATGTTCGATGAAGAACTCACCGGGTAGCTTGATGGTTTGTCCGTAAACTATTTCAGCTGGTGAGCACTTCACATCTTCTTTAACCGTTGCTCGAATACCAAGTAGAACGATTGGTACTTCGGAGCTCCAGTGAATTGTGTTGCCTCGGGCCTTGAAAGCAGCTTTGAGCTGGCGGTGGAAGCGTTCAACCATGCCATTGGCTTGCGGGTGGTAAGCCGTTGTACGTATCCGATGTGAGCCGAGGAGTTTTGTTAACTCCGAGAAAAGCTTCGACTCGAATTGGGTTCCTTGATCAGTTGTGATGTCAAGTGGAACGCCAAATCGTGATACATAGTTTTGTACGAATGTGGTGGCAATGGTTGCTGCAGACACGTCGCTCCTGCAGTATACGCTTCTGGCCATCGAGTGAAACGATCGACACAGGTGAGTAGGTATGATCATCCATTGAATGGAGGAAGTGGTCCTACGACATCCAAATGAATATGCTCGAATCGACCAGGTGGAATTGTGAATTGTCCAAGAGGCGATTTTGTGTGCCGCTGGACTTTTGATTTTTGGCAGGATAAACAGGATTGTGCCCAATGGGTCACGTCTTTGTTTATGCTAGGCCAAAAGTGTCGAGCAGTAATCAATTTACGAGTTGCGCGGACACCAGGATGTGAGATACCGTGTAGTGTGTCGAAGATGGTTCGACGTAGTTGCTCTGCGATGTACGGGCGATTTGCACCCGTAGATGTTTCGCAGTAGATTTCGAGGCCAGGTAGTTTGAAAAGCTCCAGTTTCAGTGATGAACTGGCGTGACAAGCGGAACCAGAAAGTAAATTCTGAAGTTCCAAGTCTGCTTTTTGCGCTTGTGCGATCTTGTTGCAGTCGAAGTGAGTCTCGACTGTGGCCGTTTCGTTTGTTGTTGTGCGCGAAAGTGTATCCGCGACAATGTTGCCGGTACCTTGAACATGCTGGATGTCCGTGGTAAATTGACTAATATAATCCAAGTGGCGTGCTTGCCTTGGATTGCGTTCAATTTTAGACTGAATTGCTCGAGTAAGAGGTTTGTGGTCGGTGTAAATTGTGAAGTCCCGACCCTCGACAAAATATCTGAAGTGTTTGATTGCTAGATATATTGCGAGTAATTCCCGATCGAATGCAGAGTATTTCTTTTCGGCATCCGAGAGCTTCTTTGAGAAGAATCCCAGGGGCTCCCAACACTTGTCGTTGTACTGTTGCATGACTGCTCCGACAGCAGTGTTTGATGCATCAGTAGTTATGCTGAGCTTTGAGTCGCTCAGTGGATGTGACAAGAGTGTTGTGCGTGCCAATTCAGCCTTTAGTGACGTGAATGCGTGTTGGCATTCGTCAGGCCAAGAGAAGTTCTTGGCGGTTTTGGGCTTACGTAGTAGTACTGCCAGGTGGCTGTGAATTGGGTTGAGTATTTCAGCGAGCTTTGGTATGAATCGGTGGTAGTAGTTGACCATGCCGATGAATCGCTGAATACTCTTGATTGAGGTTGGAGCTGGGAATTATTTAATGGCATTGATTCGTTCTTGTGAAGGAAGGATGCCATTAGCGGTAATCTTGTGGCTGAGGAAATCAAGAGTGGATGCGCCATAGACGCATTTTGAGCTCTTGATGTGAACATCAAACTCGACAAGTCGTTGGAAAAGTGTTTCCAGATGGAGTTTGTGTTGCTCCTCAGTTTGAGATGCCACAAGAATGTCGTTTATGTAGACGAAAACGAAGTCGAGATCTCGAACGACTTCGTTCATGAAGCGCTGAAACGTTTGTGCGGCATTGCGTAATCCAAATGGCATTCGGGTGTATTCGAAGAGGCCAAATGGAGTG
The DNA here is from genome assembly GCA_951394425.1 of Tipula unca. Classification (NCBI taxonomy): domain Eukaryota; kingdom Metazoa; phylum Arthropoda; class Insecta; order Diptera; family Tipulidae; genus Tipula; species Tipula unca. The sequence goes on along the minus strand of OX596380.1, from coordinate 171,486,248 downwards.
GTGATTGCCGTTTTGAAAACGTCTTCAGGTGCCACGGAAATGTGGTGATAACCTCTGATGAGATCAAGTTTGGAGAAAACTTTGCAGCCATGCAAGTGCATGGTGAAGTTTTGAATGTATGGGGTATCGGGTAGCGATCCGGTATCGTAACCGTGTTTAAACGCCGATAGTCCCCACATGGTCTCCAGTCTTGATCTTTCTTCTTGACCATGTGTAATGGAGAAGAGACGGAAGATGTCGATGTTCGACAAATTCCTAATTCCACCATGTGCTGAAATTCTGCTTGTGCAGCTTTGTGATGCACCGGATCTAGTCTGCGTGGTCTCGACACAGGAAGATGGCCTTCCGTGACGATGTGATGTACCACGTTGTGTTGGACTGGCATTTTATAGTTCGGCTCTGCTGTAAGTAGTGGGTACTTTTTCAGCCGAGTGCCGTAGCCGTTGTCGATGTTCAAATGGATCGGTGTTGGTGTGTTAACACAAACCATTGTGGCGTTTATTGACAGCTTTGTAGCTGGATCAATCAGCCGTTTATGTTTGACATCGACAAGAAGTCCAAATTTGCTTAGAAAATCGGCGCCAATGATCGGACGGTTCACTGCAGCTAGTATGAAAGCATGCGTGAAGGTTCGTTTGAGTCCGATATCCACGTTAAGCAATTTTGTGCCGTACGTGTGGATGATTGAACCATTGGCAGCCGATAAGACTAGATCTGAATTTCGATTTGATAATGTATAATTCAATTTGAAATTCATTGCTGGAATAACCGAAAGGTCAGCGCCAGTGTCGACTAGGTAGGTGAGTTTGTTGTGTCTATCGTACACAAACAAACGTGTTGTATAGGGTGTCAGGGGAGTTGCGTAACTCTCTACCCGTGACTTTCCTAGTTTTTTGAATTGTGATCAATTTCCATGTTGCTTGCTGTGGCCGCGGATGTCGATTGTTTCGACGATTTGATATTGCACGGTGGCGTGCATTTTTGTGCGGCTTGACCATGCTTCTCGTGATACCAGCATATACCTCGTTGGTATTTGTTGCTGCTGGGACTGCGGGATCTACATTGTGAGGGAGTTCGTCGGTCGTGTGACCTGCTTCGACCTCGTGTTAGCCCTTCTAGTCTTGACTCGATGCGTGCGAGTCTTGCTTCGAGAGATAATGGTGTTTGCTTTGTTGAACGGGGAGTTCTGTCTCCACTGCGTTCATTTTGTCGTTGTCGCCGGTATGGTACATTGATTTGACTGACGCTTGGTTGATGGATGTTAATGACATCATACCTTTTGTCGGCAATTCTTGCTAACATTTGTGTCGTGGAGGATTCGGGCTGTGCCACCAGCGCTATGCGAATCAACTCCGGCATCTTTCGAATCTAAAGTGATTTGACGATGTTTTCGTTAAAATTGTTGTTAGCCAGTGTTTGTATGTGTGACGAGAAAACCCCCGAATATGGAGTTCCTTTCGTCCTACCTTATATTGGGGGGGCTCGTTTTTGTGATAATAATAAAAAAATATAAAAAAGAAATGCAAGAAAAATGTTTGCGACGGATTGTGTGTTGTCACCGTTGTGGTTGCGGTTTAGAGAACAACCTTTTATTATCCTTTTTTTTATTTTTAACCTACAACGGTGATAGCGGGAGGGCGTGCAGCGAGAAACGACCGGTAGTGTGAATGTGCATTGGTAACGATTGTGATGGTGAAAAATATATATAAATGAAAATTGTACAAAAAAGTGAAAATGAATTTACTTTACATGTAAAAATAAAAAATGATTCTACGTTAATTTGTATGAAAAAAATTGAGTTTGCGTTAATTAAAAAAAATTAATAATTTAAAATTTAAATTTTCAAAAAAAAAAAAAATGTATATAAAAAAATAAAAACTTGGTACCGGTTTATTTTGTTGTTGTTGTATTGCCGCTGTTGTTGCTTCGTTGCGGTGTGGGTAGGTCGCTACACCGTTATTAGTGGTCCATCGGCGTCCCACGGTGTCCCGCGCTGCGTGGGTGGGTTGTTCCCTTCGCCATGTGTTTAAAATTCAAATCCCTCGTTGGTACGTGGGATGGCCCTACGCACGTATTTTAAAATTCATTCAAATCCCTCGTTGGTACGTCGGATGGCCCTACGTACGTGTTTTAAAATTCTTCCCACTTGGTTGCGTGTTTTATATTTTTTTGCTCGGTAAAAACCAACGTCGAGGTCACCAATTTTGGATAGTCTTCTAATTAAACACTTTTATTGTTAAACATATTAATTATTTGAGTATTAATTCATTAATCATCAATACATTCATTTGAGTATTAATTCATTTAAATATATATTTGTTCACCACCAAAAATAGTATTAACACGTTGGTTATGTATTGACCAAAAATAGAAAAAGTAATGCCAGCCTTGTGTTGCGAAAAGACGTGTCGTCTTTTTTATTGTTTGTTTGCTAATGTTTTTGTGTTGTGACGTCGCCTTCGTCTTCCAAAATACGTGTCGTATTTTGGAGAGGGAACAGATGCGCCCGCGGCGGTCGACATTGCACTTTTGTTAAGTGCATGTGAATTTGCATCACCGAACTTTGTTAGTTCGTGGTGATGTTGGTTGGATGGCGACATGCTTTACTATAATTGTTTTATAGTAGTGGTTCGGCTATTGGATATGTGATTGTTGAATAGATGGGGTTAGTGAACTCTCAATTCAAATAAGTTGATTTATATTTGAATTTCACCAATTTGTTTTGTTGTGGCAGTATCGAATATCGGTGAGTCGAATATTCGAGCTGCTACAGGTTCATAGAGCAAATTTTTTTTTAGAATTTAATTATCTATACGAATGTTAAATAATATTTCGTTATAATTGAAAACATCACTATTACACATAATACAAAGAAAATTCGTTTCCTGTTTTTGCTTTATGTCAGAATATTAAATGGTCTACAAAAAAAAAATTAAATTAATTTTTAGAAAAACAAAATTTTGGCGGGAATTTAAAGAGGGAAGAATTTAATGCAGTTTTAATGTTCTTTCTATTAGTAGCCTACACTTTATCCTAAACAACAAGTACTCATAATTGTCCGACAACCAGTCTTGATTTGACAGCCACAAATACATTACCAGCGCATTATTCGAATATTTGACACCCTGTATCTTGCGCAATAATTACAACAAAAACAAAATATCTTCCATAAAAATGGAAAAAACATAAAATGTTGATGTGACTTCCATGACATATATTGAATCTGTGAGTTGACGTATTTTCCACCTTATTCAAGTTTAATTATCCTTTCGGTTAATTTTTTATTATCATCAATAATTTGTTTAAATTGTTAATTAACCAAAAATTTTAATTTTCCCAATTTCATTTTGTCTCTTTCAATAATTAGTTTTTCTTATTTATTTATTATAGGAAATTAATTGAGACACAAATATTTATCACATAAATGTACATTGAAATGCCAAAATAATTTTATTGTGTAAATGAAAAATAAAGAAAATAGGACAAATGTTCCAACCCAATTTTCTAACTTAATTTTCATTAGAAAACAAAGAAAATACAAAATTATGATATGATGGATTCTCTCCGATCCTAATAAGGAACTGTGCCCAATTATTTTCAATGGAACTGTCCGAATTGGTTTCGTTTCGGATCCTTTGAATACATTCGAAGATTTCCTTTATTCGTCCAATTTTTAAATTTGGTAAAAGACGTGAGGTTAGTAATTCTATTCGCTATATAACTCCCGATTTTAGAAATAATTCCAAAAAATTCGATCTCCAACTCTACAACGTTATTATTTATACATACAAGTAATGTTGAAAGAATCGAGTTTAATAAGCATATAGACTCGATGGTTGGTATAAGGCGTACATTATGATATATGCATTTCATTAAGTAACTATAAAGATGTTTGTGATTCGCTCACATTTAAATCCTTTTAACAAATGCTACATTGTTTGATTATCTTGTGAGCACGAATCTCAGGGTTAATTACCGTTTTATATATGCCATCCTACCAACCAGTACCGAACTGTATAACCAACCAAGCGAGCAGATTGGTTATGTTCTTTCATACCTTACTGTGATCGTTGTAATCTTTAGAAGCGAAGTTGATTGCAGTGAGCTACTTGAACGATTTAAATTTGACGCCCCTCAACGTTGTCTATGGGTCTTTACGGATCGAATCTATATTTTCACTAATCATGGATTCGCCGTGGCAGACTCGAGCAAATTTTTAACTTGGTATATAATGTGTTTGATTTTAATGTTTAAATTCATTTAGAAAATAATTATTTGTAATTCAACTTAATTTAATGTTTCTTCTGTTGTTGTCTTTCTTTCTTTACTAATTTACACATGTGTACATATATCTTAATATTTATACAATAGTTATTTGTTTAAAAAATTATTAATGTTAATAACAAAAAAACTTAGACTTCTCGAAAAAATATTTGGTTATTGCTGACCCAAATTTTAATTAAAGATGGATATCAATACTCAAAGCAATTAGTGGTTTCTTGGGAATGATAGGGTGGTATCGGCTCTTTATTGCAAAGTACGCAGCCATACCATCTCCTTTGACTGATATGCTAAAGAAAAATAGGAAATTTATTTGGTCTATAGAGCTTTGATCACAGCATCTGTCCTAGTCTATTCTATATAGTTTTCGTAAACTATAAATAAATTATACTATATTTCGTCATTCCAGTGCTAGCCTGGTTTATCTCCAAAATTCAATTTTTTGAGTTGGTAATTGATTCTTGCTAAATTCAATAAATTAAATTGTTGTATCTCTTCGACTTAACGAGATATTCAGTATTAAATTTAGGGTAACCGCCAGAAACAACGAAAGTTAAAAATTTGTTTAAAAATTTGTTTTCAACCTAAGTGTAAGTCAACCTAAATATTTTTATTGGCTGGAGATACACTTATTTGCACCCGAAAGGTCTTTACATTTAACAATTTTCCTGAATGATAGTCAGTCTTCGGGCAACATTTTTAATTGGAGATGTTGCATAGCAATATTTTTGAATAGGTTCATTGTAAATTCCAAAATTAACTTTATTTAAATTTTTCTCGAAACGTGAAAAATGTCGCTTAAACCTGGCTAGCATACTGGCATGACGATTTGTGTGTTTGTAATTTTGGATGCATTTTTGGTAGTAGAGAATTCGTGTGTTGATTTGATATTTCTGCTAAATTATAAATAATCATTGATGGAAATTAGTTTATGTAATCACTACGTTTCTTAAAATTTCTGGAATATGAAAAATTTTATTTTAAAACATAAAATTCTGTCATTAAAGAATTTAAAATAAAAAATAAAGGATTACCATCTTAAATTTTTTTTTAAGGATAGTGCATTCTTTGATAATTTTGGTTATAACACATTGTATGTACATAACTCAATTAATTTGCTGCTCACGCTGCTTTGACTATATAGAATCGGACAGAACTGGCCCATTTTAAACCCAATACATAATACTGATCAGGTTGTTAAATAGAAATAAAATTCAACAATTTTGTATAGATAAAGTTTTGGAATATGGCCAAACAGGAACGGAGTATTACATTATTTCACAATTAATGCCGAAATGAGTACTGGTTTTCGTTTTGCACTCTGATGAAAATGTCTTGAAAATTTAAATTTAAATCTTTTAACGATGTTCCCTTTTTAAAGGACTTGCCGTTTGACTGAAAACCATGCGCAGGTTATTTAACAAAATTAAATAATTTAAGGAAGACTTCGAAACGAAATACATTTGAGACAGCTGGATCAAAGTGCTACGTTGGAGGAGATAAATGCTTTCACGGGAAATACTCAAGATCAACTTCAATTAAAATTTTGGATTGTTTTGTCTCAAGAGTTTTAATTAGCATTTGGTAATTAAAACTCTTGAGACAAAAACAATCTAAGATTAATCTACACAAGCAATTTCCCCAGATTTTATGCTGTCCCCGAATAAGGAATTTGAAGCCTAGGGCCATATCAATTTAGTCGTCCGTTAAAATTTTCTGTCCGGCGTTCATGATATGACAAAAATTCATGATATTAGCTCAGGCGATTTTGAATAGACCACATTTTTATATAAAAAGTGTAGGAATGAATAAATGAACCATCCAAATCAAACTTGATACAGTATTTACAGGCTCACAGACCTGTTCAAAGAAGTATCAACAATCGCAATCTGATCTCTATTACGGAATTTAAATTTTTGATTGGCAAAAATTCGTATGATTACCTCAGACGATTTTAAATAAACTACATTTGTACATAAAATGTGTAGAAATAATTGATCTATCCAAATCAAACCTGGCACGGTATTTACAGGCTCACAGACCTGTTCATAGAGGTATCAATCAACACAATCAGATCTCTATTATGGATTTTAATTTTTTATTGACAAAAATTCGTGTATATAAAATTTGTAGAAATCATGGAGCCATCCAAATCAAACCTAGCACAATATTAACAGGCCCACAGACCTGTTCACAGAAGTATCAACCATCCCAATTTGATCTCTATTACGGAATTTAGATTTAAGATTTTTATCCAATAGCCGCTTGGATCTGCAAAGCCGGTATTGGGCGGTGGCAGTTCACGAGCAAAATCGTGAAAAGACGACATCATAGTTATGGGAAATGATTTCGACGACCACTTGAGAAATTTGTCAGAGATATGGAAGCGATTACAGTCAACCGAATTAAAATTGAATCCGATAAAGTACTCTCTATTTAGAACAGAGTTAAAATTTTTGGGGCACAAGGTAATGAATGACCAATGGAAATCCTTACCGATGAGGAGAAGATCCTAGCGGGAAAGAGCTGGCCAAGACCCAAAAATCTACGAGAATTACGAAGATTTCTCGGATTATGCACTTATTATAGGTGATTCGTGCCAGGATTCACCTACATAGCAAAGAGCATGCATGATTTGACACGAAAGAACAATGTGTTTGAATGAATGGGTGATGAGCAAGATGAGTCATTCAATGAATTTAGAAGGCGATTATGTACAGCACCATTATTGGCATATCCTATATCCGGTGTTAAATTTATTCTTGATACCGACGCAAGTAATGATGGTATCAGAGGAGTGTTATCACAAGAAATTGAGGGTCAAAAAAGAGTAATAGCTTATTACTCAAAGGCGTTATCTAGTCCAGAGCGTAATTATTGTGTGACTCGTAATGAATTGTTGACTATAGTGGAATATGTAAAGCATTTTCATAATTCCATATACGAATGGGCAACATTGGCTGCTACAATTTAAGAATTCAGAAGGGCAAGTACATCGGAGAGGCAGTGTTGATAGAAATGCTGATACGTTATCAAGACGGCCATGTCAAGTAGAATGAAAGCACTGCGTCGACTCATGCAGATGCTCTGATAAGGAATGGACAGACAAAACTTGAACAAATAACTTGAAAATATTAACGTCCTTATTGGCTCCTAATATTTTAAATGCAAGCCGATTATTTGCTCTCTGATCACATATAATACTAACTACACTAAAACCGATTTCAAATAAAATTGAAATATTTCTTTTAATTAAACTATAACCAAATCGGGATCCTTGACATTAGAGGCAGAGGCAAAATATGATAAGGCTGTAGTAGGATTTAATAAAAAAAGATAAAGTTTTTGGCCAAAATATTAGACTGCTAGACACCTAAATCTGTGAACCCATCTATTTCATCAGCAACCGAATCATATTCAAGCCCTTGACGAATCATTACTTCATCGAATGAACGAAATACGTGCTTTTCAAGTGGCGATAATTGTGTTGCTCTCTCTTTAAAATTACAAATTTGTTGATTAAAACCTGATATTAGATATTTCACGAGCTTCTAATTAACTAAACTTTGCCTCAAAAGCATATTAAAACTTAGTATGTCACGCATATAGTTGTAAGCCGCAGGAGATTTGAAATACAACTTTTGGGCTATCAATTTTTGGTTTGGTGGCCATGTAAACTTGAATTTCCAACACACTAAAGCTAACAAAACTCGTTCGCGCATGTGTGTGTAAATTATAAATATTTTATTTTGTATTTTATACTCTTCCTGAGAATCCCCACTCGGGTGTTCGGCAGGGAGATGCTCTGTCCCCGATACTCTTTAATCTCATGTTGGAATACATCTTTCGTAAAACTGAAACACCGCAGCGTAACATCTTATATCGCCAGTCCAAGAAATACTTAATCCGCTTGTAGAGTTTTCAGCTTCAGTTGGACTTCAGATCAATGAGTCCAAAACGAAATATACCCACCACACGTTTGAGGGAGTGAGGAGGTTCAAATATTTGGGTTCTCTTATCACTCACGATAACAGTGTGGGTCATATTAAAGTGCGGCTGGGAGCTGGCAGTCGTTCTTTGTATCCTCTAAGGCCACTGCTAAAATATTAATACTTATCAAGTGCCGTGAAGCTGAAGCTTTACAAAGCGTTGATCAGGCCCGTTGTTATGTTTGGATGTGAAAGTTGGGCGCTGACGAATGAGTACGAGAGATGGCTCCTAACATTTGAGAGAATAGTCATGCGTATGATTATGGACCAAAACGCGAAATAGATGGAACATACCGAGCTCTGTACAATACCGAGATCAGAGATCTGATGAAGATCCCCGATATTGTACATGAAGTAGAATCTCAGCGAGTACGCTGGCTCGGGTACGTTCTGCTTGCTGATCCGGAATGAATTGTGCAGCGATCTCTGAAAGAAGAGCCACCTTATGGTAGGCGCAAAGGTCGTTGCAGGCGACGATGGCACCACGGTGTAGAGAACGACTTAGCCTCTTCAGATTGTCTTAGACAGACCATGCAAGCCTAAAATGGCTCATTAGTCAGAAGGGTGTAACAGGTAGATTAGCCAAACCTTGATCCGCTCGGAAATAACTCTGATATACCAATTATGAAACTATAGGTGCCTATCGAGCATAAATCAAGTTTTATTACACTTGCCGATGATCCACCACTTTCAGGACATTAAGAAATTTCGTGAACTCTTGAAAAGCTTCATCGTTATTATGATTGCCATACAAATGGCCACCTATATCACATGACGTACCAATGTACATCAATCAGTGCCGAGTATGAAAGCAAACTAAACCCTTGATTTTCGCATTGAACCCTGTAATGGGTCAACAAATAGAGGTTGAGAGAAACATGCAACAATTGTATATGGATTTTCTTGATCCCCTTATCCTACGATTTTTTAAAAAACACTTCTGAAAAATCCGACCCTATAAAAGCTTGGTCAAACAATTTTTTTTCAATTTAGTTTACTTTGGAAAGTTGGCAAGGGCGCTACATTTATTAATAATGCGGAAATTCCAATGATTAAAAATTATCAACGGTAGCTCAGTGGTGGCCAACAAGGTCTGAAACTCATTTGCTTTGAGAAAATAGAGGACCCTACAAAAGTTTGGCCAAACTTTCTTTTTCGGTTCTAGCTTTCTTTAAAAGTTGGCAAACGCACCACATTTATTTATATTGCGTAAATTCCAATGGTCACACAATCATCAAAGCTGGCGTAATGGTTGCTAATAGTAATGGTTACTGTGGTAATGGTTGCTTGAACTTAATTGCAAAGAAAAAATAAAAGTCTTTTTAACGTCTTTGAAGAATTTATCTTTCACCAAATAAATTTTACATATTAAAAAGTCTGGTATGAGAGCATTTTGGTAACAACTGTATATATTTTTAGTCAACTAAAACGTCTGGAATAGTATTAATGTAAAAAAATCCTAGGATGAACCAACTGTATAAATTATATATGTATTTTTAAAAAGTCCTGCGATGAAATATTGAGATAACTTGAAGTTGGTAATTTCTTGGGCCTTACTCAAGGTCAAAATAAGAGTATTCATTCCTTCTCATATACTCCGAAATCCTTCAGCAAATATATCTTTCTGAAACTCATGCGATAGGCTTTATCCACGGCAGTGTGTGGCGTATTTGAGCAAGAAATCTTCAAAGGCTATTCTGGGCCCGAAACTGTTATTTTAGACAACGGTTCCCATTTCAACTCCAAAAATCTTCAGGTTCTGTTATTAAAGTACGGCGTAAAGTGCATGCGTATTCTAAGATATTCTCAGCTGGTAAAACGTATCGGACAGAGTAAATTTCTCCATCGTATCGGCCATATGAGCCTAACTTTCCGACAAGCATCAAAATTGGAATTGTCATGGGAAAGTATTGGGGAAAATAATGATTACCACAATTTTTATACACAGTAGAGACAATAATTATTGACTGCAATTATCATAGCATGAGTACTAAAATATAATACATATGAACGGATTGTTCCTAATAATCTACTACAAAAAATACCTGCCCCATTGATTTAACATTGTGATTACAGTATTTAATTGACAGTCTAGGCTGTATAGTGTATGATTTTGTTGTTATCTTAATTACAAGCGATAAGTATTGAATTATTTAAATTTATATTATAAATCAATAAAAAGATGATGTTATAACTAACTGTAATTTGTCTTACAGGTGCGAATTCTACCTCTATCAAGATAATCGTAATTTTATAATTTAATTCTTAGAAAAGAGATGTACATTGGAGATACAGTATGCGCTCAGCTAACGCCGTTTTTAAAATAAATTGTGTTTGTGCATAAAAATAAGTTTATAATAAATGAATCGATCTGCGGTGTATTTTAGTGATGTTATTGTGCAAACAAAACCAATTCTTAAAAATAAAAATCGTTTATTAAAATACAAATATAAATTACGAATTAAAATCTTTAAATAACTTTAACTAAAATGTGTATTGATTTACGTTTGTTACAATTTGTATCCGGAATGTCTCCGATTAGTCCGATATGGCGTATACAAATGATTTGAACGCACGCGTTTTATTTATTGCCCGCATATACGGTATATACGCTATTCTGAAGAATTAATGGATATCTGGTGAATGGTTTTTTCCGATCCCGAGTACACAATTGTTTTCCACCAATACAAAATTTCTTGTTGCATACTATCAACCCGTTGTTGTATGTTTGATTGTTGCCTGTACTGCCACTCGTCCAGCTCTTGTCTAATTTTATTAAACGCCTCATAATTGTATTCAATGACCTTAAAATGTTTTAGGTTTGCTTGATCTGCCGACCTGAAATGCTCCCATATAGTTTCTAAATTTTCAATCATTTTATCAATTTTCCCGTGCATCGAATTGTACTGAGTTTGATAGCTATCCCGAAGATTGTTAATCTGTGATAAATGATTTTTGGTCAATGATGGATTTGGATGATTCCAAATAGCTGAATCAGCAGCATTAACAGCTATAGATGTATTCAGTTTCTTTAACATTTTAGTAATATCGTTACGGATTTTATTAAACTCATTGTGTCGCTCCTGTTTTTGTACGATCAAATCATCTAGATATTGGCGGAATTCAATTAAATCATTTTGTGTGGGTAATATAGGGTTCTCAGTCAACTTGAATTCTATAACATGGGATATACAAAATGATGCATACAAAATAGATTTTAGTAAATATAATCAAATTTAGGTCATCTTACCATTACACAATCCCTTCTGTTCTTTTAACAGTGCGGTGATTTTATTTTGCCTCTTTGCGAATTCCGCCTTTAAACTGGATAAACTGTCAGTCAAGTGGAGCTTTTGCGAATACAGGGGAATGTTGGGTGTCAAATTTATAGCTGATTTAAGCGATATTTTCAAATCGTGTGCTTCTACGTACAGCTCTGGAAAATCAAAATGTTATTACATTTTTTTAGAATCAATGGCTAAAGTTGAGGAAGAGTTGGGGGAAGAATTGTTTTTTTTTATTGATTAAATTAAATTTTAAAAGTCATTTTAAAATTCAGAATTTCGTATATGTGGTTACATATGAGTGCTTACCACTTATCCTCGTTTTGATATGATTCTGGCGGTCGGTGACCTCATGGACCACTTCATCGTAAAACATTTTCACATGTTTCGGAAGCATTTTAGCATTAATAATACACGTATTTTCTTCAAATGTTTCGGTCCATATATTGGTTAATGTATCTAATAAGTTGGCCGTTTGCTGCGTTATATCATGAAATATATGTAGCCTGCGTGAGTTCATATAGAAAATTATACAAAAATTTTAATTTTAATTATTTATTGTATCACAAAGAAAATGTACATACTTAACTTCGTCCAATGTACTCGCCATTTTATTCTCCATACGCAAGTATAGTAAGACCAGCTTTTTTTTTTAGTCTGGTGCCTCCTTATCGTTTTTAATTGAGGTAAATACTGGTTTGCGTGCCTGTTGAGAATGACGGTGTAAATTCGTACTATAAATGGTTCCAACCAAAATAAGCCTAACAATTTACTTTTTTGCTTATGTTGTCTAATGTGTCAAACACAATTCAATTTATGCATTTAACACAATGTACACAATAATTGTTTTGTGTTTATGCATAGCTGAGAGGAATTCCAAAAATTTTTCAAACGCTCAATATTTTAATCTCCTTATTGTTGGTACGGTTATAGGTTTCTAAATGTTAACGTTTTTAACATTCTTAGCGAAATTAGAGATTATACTATTGTGGCCCGATAAGGTCCAAATTGATCTGTGTAAAAGGTTCAAATTTGGCCTGAAAAAAGTCGTAGATGCGACTTAGAATGCGACTTGTTTGCTTTTTGGCATTAAGGATGCACGATTGGGCCAATGATTTTATACTCTTTTTACTAACGGCCGCTGCATAATCAGTGGCCTCGAGTGGTTCCCGTTTTTTGTGACATGCACGAAAGTGTGCAGTATGCGCAACTATACAATATCAATGCCATATACTGCATGTAAGGCAGTCATATCTTCCAACAAAGCAGGGTTAGGGTCCTCGAACTACTCAACAAGAACTAAACTATTTGTACGATATCCTTTATAACTAATTGTTCAATACCGCTTGATTGTGTGCGGCTGCTGCGATAAAACGTCGGTAGATGATTACCATACCCACACTATTAAATAGCCGACGTACGTTCGAACTGTTCAATTAAAATCACTTATCGCAGGTATAACTCAAGTAAACAATACTAACCAGTTGAATGACTATTTTATTGGCGAAAAATATGTCATCCGGGCGAACAATATGTTATTCCGGGCTATTTTATAAGCGAACAATCCAAGTCATCCAAGTACACGAAACTAAATCCGAACAACCAAAATGGCGGTTTTGGACCACTTTGGAGTGCCTTATATGATGACAGATAGAATTAAATGTCTTACTAAAACTTGTGGAAGCTACGTCGACTTGATGATATTTTTCTATCACATTTAAAATTGTACAGGCAAATTCAACCAGATTGGTAGACACACCTTCCAGGCATGAACTCGTGTTGATAAATCAAAATATGAAATATACATTCAGCTCAAATAATTTTGAGATCGATAAAGATGTGGATATTCCCCGGTAACATGACAACATCTCGCATTCTCCATTTAAAGATAGGTGCGTTTTATGAAATATTCCAGTTTTCGTGAAACACGGCATCAAGGGATTTATCAAGGTATTTTTTAATATAAAAGAGGGTATACCACCCGGCTCACATCCATCACCAAACTTCTTTAAGGCTGATACAACGTCCTCTTCACATATGACAGTATAGGAGTAATTAATGTACGGTGTATTAATGTAATTAATGTTGGTTGTTTGATCATTGTATCCAATATTATCATGTGGTTTATAGACTGATTGAAAATGATGCTGCAAACATGTCTGCTATCTCTTTAGCTTTCGAGTGTATAAGGCATGATGGAGGGATATCTTATTGAGTTCACGGTAAGATCGAAAGTATTTCCAAAATTGTTTAGGATTTTCTTTAATTTTAACTTCGACTAACTACGGTGACTCCCAAATCAATAACCTTTCTACTATTTTTTACGATGAAAAGACATAATTTTACATTTCTTGAAATTTAAGAGTCTAATGAGTTTTGATCACACCACTCGCATAGTCTATTGAGGTCATCTTGCAGTTTGTCAGCATCTGACAGTTCTTCAATCGTATGATAAATTTTTACGTCATCAGTAAATATGAGAACATTTGAGTTTTTATGATCTGGATTACCCGAGGTCGAATATGTGATCCTTGGGGAAGACCACGTACATGTCACTTTGATAACGTTGGATTTCTTATTGTCAATTATTGCATATTGCAGACGGTTTGTTAAATACGATTAAACCATTTAATGTAATCGAATGAAATTCCGAATGCATATAGACTTTGGAGATATTGGTGCTGATATTGTTATAAGTCATGTTGGAAGGGTATACGCCTCGATTTCCAGTTTAGATCTCAAGTATTTCCAGAACTGTTTTGGATTTAAACTAATTTTTTTTTTAACGCCATCCAACGCCTTGTACTAGAATTTGAAATAAACATCAAATTCCTCGCTGTGTTGTAAAAAGGACCGCTTGTCTGCCTCCAGACTTGATTTCATCATTTTAGTATATGCCTTACACTTACGATTTCTTAGATTTATAAGCCGGTCATCGAACCAAGGAGGGTGAACACATGGTGCTTTGTTATAAATTGGTACATGGAGTTCAAAACTTTGTATGATCTCATAAAATTTGTCGACATTTTCATTCAAATCCTCGGCATTTATTTCCTCGGTTCACACAGATCTGCTCGAATCTTGATGGAACTATAATATTACAGGAGCACTTTCTAGAGTTGAATGTACGGCTATTATAATACGCCACCGCTTGAAGCCTTAGCGCTCGTTTCGGAAGGGTGATCACATCAATATATAAATAATATAATAATGCCCAAAGAATTCGGTACTGTGAATACCCGGGTTGAAATTACTTTCCGCGCAATAATATATATTATAAATCGATAAATTTGGGATGTTTTTGTTGACATTTTATTTACATTCTGATAATAAATCGAACACACATCTTAGACTGAATTTTTTCATGACTTTACAGAAGGATTGATTGTTAGTATTGGGAATCCTAACTGGTATAAAATTGGCACGCCTTCATTACACGCGAAACAAAACAACAGCATAAGGTGCGAAATATATAAATTAGGTGACGTTAGTCCGTGCGCCTCATGGATCGTTGAGACTTTACTAGATGGAGGTAAGGCAAATTGAACCATTAATTTGAAGGCGCCCATTGACACCTCTACAGGGATTTTAGTGTAAATATCAGGATAAAATTCTTTAAGTGCTAATGTAACATCAGCAGGACATCTATATGTAACATTATAAAATTGCATGATGCAATCTGTTAATGAATGGAATTTGATTTCTGTCTCCAAGAAGATTTTTGAACATTTACTAAGAGCACCAGTCCAATATAACCAGCATGTATCATCATGTACTCATCAATAAACACCGTGTTATATTGTCATATTATCCGGACCCAGAAGATATGCTATGTAAGCTTATACAACCTAATCTTGAAAATTTGAGCCAACACATCATTTTTGTAAACGATGATTACAACTATCAACGTACAAATTGTGAGGGAGTTTTCTTATATTGTTAGCAGCAGTGACTTAATCATGGCTATAACTAAAAGCCCACTATACATCTTGCCATTGATCGCCTTATTAAATATTGGCATCAAAAGGGTTACCGATTTTTACTTGGATAAACTGATTCCTGGGAGCAATAAAGCAGACTGACATTTACTAAACAGTGATGGATTTTCGACGTAAAAAAGTTGTATTATCTACGATTACGACTAATTCTTCCAAATGATGTCTGCTTGACAAAACTTTTTCGATAAACTAGGGCTAACCAATAACAACAGCCGAAAAATTGATGTTGCATGATTTTTCGATAGCATCAGGTGTTTCCTTGCACGAACTTTTTAACTAAGCCCGGCTACAACAAAGTCATGCTACAACGAGTGCTACAAGTGATTTCAAACTAAACACAAAACAAACAATGGCACCCAAACATCAATAATCGTGTGTACTCATCAATTTTTTTTACCCGAATTCATTTACTGAATGAATCATGTAAGTGCGTGAAGATGAAGATCATCCATCCGAATCCGTTGCCAGACCTTCTCGAAATATTCAAATATTTTTCACTTTTGATTCGGACTGCTTTTGATGAACAACCAATTTCAAGTACTTGCAGATCAAGCCGAATATCAAACTGATGAAGATGAGCTTGAAAAAGAAACAAATTGGAGACTACAGAAATCCAAGAGGGCAAATAAGAAACCTAGAGAAGAAACCAACCCAAGCAAGAGGAAAGCTGAATCATCACCAGAAGTTGAGCCAATGCAAACCCACTCTAAAACTGGCAAAGCATTTTCTGGATCAAAAGTGCATGAGACAGAAAAGAAAAAACAGGTACCACCACCGATCAATATTCTAGGAATAACCAACCACGGTAGTATTCAGAAACTGATGAAAGAAGTAGTACGAAATGACTACAAAGTAATATCGCTCAGCAATAATATTTGGAAAATAAATACAACAGAGCCTGAAGATTATAAAGCTCTAGCTAACAAACTAAATGCTGATGGTCACCAGTGGTATACCTACGAGGACAAAAATGAACGATCAATTAAAGTAATGGCAAGAGGTCTCTATCCAACTTGCTCAAAAGATGAAATTATTGAGGACCTGCAAAACAAAGGCCTGAAAATAATCGATTCAGTCAACATCATCAGAAAAGAGAGAAGAGAAAACAGGGACGGAAATGTTGAAATCATGAGAAGAGGTCTCCCACTTTTTATGCTAACCTTCGACAACCAAGAAAAAATCGAAAATATTTATAATATTAAGGCTATCCTCAACCTTAGAGTTAAAATAGAAACACCGAGAAAGGTCACTCGACTAATACCACAATGTAAAAAGTGCCAAGATTATAATCATACTCAAAAGTACTGCCACCGTGAAGCAAGATGTTTTAAATGTGCAGGAAAACACGCAGGAAATGACTGCACAGTCCCCCGAGATACAATACCGAAGTGTATGAACTGTAATGGCCAACATCCAGCCAACTACAGAGGATGTGAAGTTGCAGTAGAACTACAAAAAATGAGAGATAAATCACGCAAACCAGGTACATCAATAAATGTACAAT
Organism: Tipula unca; assembly: GCA_951394425.1. NCBI lineage: Eukaryota > Metazoa > Arthropoda > Insecta > Diptera > Tipulidae > Tipula > Tipula unca. The sequence goes on along the minus strand of OX596380.1, from coordinate 171,469,192 downwards.
CTATAAAAAGAACCACGGAGCCTAAATCGTCAACTGATAATCATAACATACAAAGCCAGAGAGTAAACGAAAACGTTACTTATGCACAAATAGTTCAGCAAACAGAGCAGAAACAGTTAAAAGTGGATCTCGTGCTACAGGATATACTGAAAAATCTAGAGAACCTTAACAAAAGACTTATTTCGCAGGAAATGAGTCTGCAGAAAACACTAGAAGAAATGAAATCACAAACTAGTTTCAATAAAAAAGTAGAAGAAAACCTTGGTCAAGTGTATCAAAATATAAATTATATAAAATCGAATTATAAACAAAAGAAATGAATAAAACATTACGAATTGTAACCTGGAATGCAAATGGGCTATTTCAACACATTCAAGAACTAGATATATTTTTAAACATGCATAATATAGATATATGTCTTATATCAGAAACCCATTTCACCAAAACTTCATTCTGTAAAATAAAAGGATATAATTCCTACTATGCACTACATCCTGAGAACAAAACCAGAGGTGGATCAGCTATCCTCATAAAAGAGTATATAAAACATAACGAAGAACCAAAAGTTGAGAACCTTTCCATGCAAGTCACAACAATCAAAATACAATTAAGCAATATTAAAACATGCAGTATCTCAGCAATATATTGCCCTCCAAGATACAATCTCAAACAAGTAGATTATACTAATCTTCTGAAAACGCTAGGAAGTGTCTTTTTAGTTGGAGGCGACTATAATGCAAAAAATACATATTGGGGATCTCGGTTAACGACCGCTAAAGGAAAAGAACTGTTCGCAGCAGGCAAACAACTAAAATGCGAGTTTCACTCAGGCGGTACACCAACCTATTGGCCTACGGATACCAGTAAGATTCCAGACCTTATAGACTTCTTTATTACAAAAGGGATTTCAGATAATTATATCCATATAGAGAACAGTGAAAGTCTATCATCAGATCATTCACCAGTTATTATGATACTTAGCCAAACAATTATTTTGAAAGAGAGCAACCCGAAATTAACGAGCTTCAAAACCAATTGGGATCTCTTCCAAACACAGTTAACAGAAAGAATTAGTCTGCAGAACCCAATTCAGGGACCAGTCCAAATAGAAGACGAATTAGATAAGCTCATCCATAATATCCAATATGCTGCGTGGGAAAGCACTCCAAATAATAGGCAGGAAATGAAGCGCAATGCTAGCTATCCAGAGGAAGTGAGAGAACTTCTTAAAAATAAAAGAAAAGCACGGAAGAATTGGCAAAAACATCGAAATGCTGAAAATAAAAGAGTATTTAATCATTTGTGTAACAAATTAAAATACCTTATAAAAGACATTAAAAATCAATCAGTTAATAAATACCTCAGCACTCTAACTGGGCAAAAAGATACTGATTATTCATTATGGAAAGCAACTAAGAATATTAAAAGACCTAAACTTCAGATTCCTCCAATTAAAAATAATGAAAATTGGGCTCGAAATGCTAAACAAAAAGCAGATTTGTTTGCAAATCACCTTGAAGAAACATTCCAACCTTATCCAAAACAAACGGAAGAGGAAAATATTACACCAATAAATAAACAGGATGAAGTAAATATTACACCTGTAACATTGAAAGAACTAAAATGGGAAATCAAGAATAATCTGAATGCGTATAAGGCTCCAGGATATGATCTTATAACAGGTCAGATAATAAAACTGTTACCGGAGAAAGCGTTGAGGAAACTAGTGCATATAATTAATGCAGCATTTCGATTAAGATATGTACCAAGGCAATGGAAAGTTGCAGAAGTAATTATGATACTTAAACCGAACAAACCTCCGCATCATAAAGCTTCATATAGGCCAATTTCTCTGCTACCAACATTATCGAAAATATTTGAAAAAGTTCTTCTTAAAAGACTAAAACCAATTATCGAAGAAAGGAATCTTATCCCTTCACATCAGTTGGGATTTAGGGAAAAACATTCTACGATAGAACAAGTACATCAAATTACTGATGTAATCGAGAAATCACTAGAAAGCAAAGAAATATGCTCAACTACATATATTCCTTGATGTAGCGCAAGCATTTGACAAAGTATGGCACCAGGGGCTAGAATTCAAACTTCATCGAGATCTTCCGGAGCAATTTTTTCAAATTTTAAAATCATACATATCAGAGAGGCACTTCCGAGTAAAGTATGAGAATGAGTACTCCCAACTAAAAAGAGTAACAGCCGGAGTACCACAAGGGAGTGTTCTTGGGCCAATCCTATATCTCCTATATACTAGAGATATACCAATTACAGAAGAAACAATGGCGACTTTTGCCGATGACACGGCAATACTTGCAACAGCAAAGAACATCAATGACTCCACTAGTAAATTACAGAGGGCTACTAACCTGATATGTAATTGGACAAAGCAATGGCGAATTAAATTAAATGAAGCAAAATCAATCCAAGTGAACTTTACAAATCAAAAAGTTAACCATATACCAATAATGATAAACTCAATAGTAGTACCCCATGCAAACACTTCCAAATATCTTGGTATAACTTTAGATGCTAAGCTTAGATGGAAGGAACACACAAAAAAGAAGAGAGAAGAACTAAACATAAAATTTAGAAAAATGCATTGGCTCCTAGGGAGACAATCTGAACTAGCGATCCATAACAAACTGCTGTTATACAAACAAATTCTGAAGCCTGTATGGACATATGGTAGCCAACTCTGGGGATGTGCCAAGAAGACAAATATCAAAATCATACAAACAGTTCAAACTAAAATCCTACGATGTATTGTTAATGCACCGTGGTACATTCGAAACGACAACCTCCATCGAGATCTCAAGATTGAGCTTGTCGCGGATGAAATTAAGCATCATGCAAAAAAACACCTACAACGTCTGCACCAGCATCAAAATCTGAACATACGCTGTATGCTGACTACATCTCTAACAAGAAGACTGCAAAGAACCAAACCACTGGACTTATCGCGACCAGGAGGTCAGTAGACTTACTGTGGCGAAAAATCTGAGGGAGGAGTTACACTAAACGGGGATAATCACTTGATTACACCGACTATTCAAAATACTGTATTATGCAATGTAAATTACTAAATGGGTACAAGACTCAGTCGTAATATAAATAAACAAAAAAAAAAAAAAAAAAAACTTTTGATTCGGAGACTAGGTAGAACAAGCGCCTAAGCCATTTTATAATTAAGGAAATCACACTCCTTGCGTATGAATAATAATAAACTTTTTGTTTCACAGATTGCGGCCAACCGTTGATTTAGAATTAAAACTACGCAGAACGAAAACATTTCGGCAACGCATCTGGTTACTGCAAATGGTCAAACGGCCGATTATTCTCTTAAAACTTTAAAGGTCGCTGGTCCCAATCCAGAAAATTTTCAATAAGCGAAATCGATTGGAAGGTGTCTCGTTTTAACCGTCAACATTTGGAATGTCTCTTAGCGATTAATATCAATTCAAATTACCCATCTAATAGTTCAACAAAATATTGGTTTTTGAAAAATTTGATTTGCAGTTTTTAATTAAAAATTTTAATTCATCCAACGTACAAAGTATAACGAAATATATATTTCGAATAAATTGCAGAAGAAATAAAAAGTTTTAATTAAATTTATAAAAAGTAATTTAACTGAAATAAACACCAACATACGGTAGACGTTAATCGCTTAAGGGAGAAGACGCAACAACAATATGTGTGCAGTAAATATCAAGAATTTCAAGAAATACAAAAGAAATTGTCTGATTTCACTTTCACATGAATTGTTTAATTAAAAATATACAAATGTTTGGAAAATAATCTCGAAATTCATCAACAGCGTATACATAATACAGACCGAATAATCCATTCACTTTTTATACTTTTTGCAATGCGTCATGACTGCATGAATAATTGTACATATATGTTTATAAACAACGTACGTGTCTCGATAAAGGAGCTGGGGTATAGGTAGGCTTTTTGTCATAAACCTTATGGACTTCAAAAAACCTCAATCGAATGATCTGTGCGGCTATTTAGGCACAAACAACTGAATATTATGTCGCAATTAACTATGATTGCCTGATCAGTGGCATTTTCGAACAAGAATGGATTTTCCCTCTTGGATAGAAAATCCCCAACGAAATGCGACAATTTTCACGATTAACGAGGCCATCAAGATGAAATTGCGCCTCATAACTAAAAATTATTTGGTTCAATAAAACTAAATTCACTTGTTGCTGTGGCATAATCCATTCAAGGACCCCTCTTCGCTGTGCATGGTCAGTAGACCATGTAATTTCAGTTTTTGAGCCAATTGAACTTTGTTGTCTTGAAAATGCAAAGAACTACTCGAAATGTCCATATTCTTGACCACGGTACCACGGTAGCAACGCTCTCATGAACTGCTTCGATGTTTTATGTAACGAATTGTTGAAACACGTTTTTTAAGATCACTAATTGATCCAGTCACTATTCCGGCCATATTTTGATCGGATGAGATGTTCTTTTGTGTAGCGCTTCATTTTTAATAATCCTGAACTGTCAGCTGTCACATCGATTTTTTTTTTCGTTGGCAACGTTTTAGCACACAAATAGTGTAAAATTCTAATCTAGCGTGTATTTTGGGCGACCCTTTACATACATGTCACGGAATCTCCGGGTCACGTTCATGTTTTTTCTCCCAGTCTATGTAGTGCGAGAGGTCGAGGTTCAGATCTGACCAAATAAACAACAGCTTTAAATATGCCGATTTGTTTCAATCTATGCAACGGGTTCTATATATGACTTCTACTCCTAAGAACATGCATGACATTGTTGATGTTGCACATACATTTAATGTCTAGCATCTAACTTATTTACTGAAAAAATGACCAATATACTAAATGAACTCCTGATCTAATATATAGTACCCGAATTGTCCTTTTTTGAGTGAACTTTTGCATCTATTATGGCAAAATGTGTACCATTGCTACTGAATATTTCGCTTGGTACTTCTCTTCTGGATGAAAATCATTTTAAGGCTCCAATGAATGCGTCGCTGGTAAGCTCGGTTACTGCTTCCAAATGGAGCACGATTGTTGACCATACACAAACAAATACCGCTTTGTATAACTTTGACATTTTTGATCCTCATCCACTTTTATTCGCAATAGGAATGGTTCCCGTATTTTCTATTCCACATTACGGACCTCGTTGGCTTGGTATATTCAACAAAAGCTGCTTGGAAGTGTTGCTCTTTATCAATTTCATCAGTTCTTCCCTTGTGAGTCCTCCATACCTCTGACTATCGATAATTAATGTGATTACATGAAATTATCATTCTATTCAGTATTTGGGATTTGGGTATAATCATACTGACTTATTGATTTTTGCAAACTTCCACCTACTCTTAGTAAATCGCAGTTGCATCAATAAATGGTATGTGAGTGGCATAGGGCTATATTCATGCTTAATTCTTTTCCAACACTTAATTGTTTAATTTCTTCATGGAATTCAAGGTGCTATATATACATATTTGATTATTTGGGTAGTTGAGTATTCCAGCTATTAGTGAACATTTGCTCCCTCTGGTCTTAGTTCTAATGGTCATTACAAATCCACTGACGAAATTTAAATTTTTTTAAAGCAGTTCGTTTCCACCACTTTTGTAAATTTACAAGTTTCGCTGGAGACACTTGATGCATGATGACCTGAATTTTTATGCTATTTAGCATAATTCCGCAGTGTTGCCTTGGCATAGTTCGATTACCGGTGAATGTTTTCCATTTGATAGGATCTTCTTAAGGTCTGATAACCATGCTAGAACTATCTAATCTGTTAGGTGATGTCATTTTGCTTAGAACCGCAATAAATAATTTTGCTAATTTATAATGAGCTCTGCAAAACTCCAATCCTCTTGTTTTTAGTTGGTCTCATATTTTTATACGATATAGATTGGTAATTTGTAGTCCCATTCTAGTTTGCGCAACCACAGTAGTTGGTATAGCATTCTTGCGATTATCGTTGATGGTATGATACCCAACGTAATGGATTAAGTACTTTGTGTGCATTGGAAATCAGGGATCTAGACGTTGCTCTTGTGCTTTCAGGTAATTTGACGCTAAATGATAAAGTATCCTTGGACGAATTCCATTATGTGATCTATCTGTTAAATTGGTTGAATTGGTCATCCATTTTGATAAAACTAGTTTTTCATATGCCAATGGCATGTTTCAAATTTCGCTGGAAATACTTGATGCATGGTCGAATTGCCCGAGCTTCATACGGGAATAGCTTTAACATGTCAAACGATAATAATTTATGGGAATGCTGAGCTTGGTCATCATAGGTGGTAACTGTGGTGAGCAGAAAATGTTTCAGTGGTTCGTTATCATGTTCTCGCCATATAAATCACTCTTCCGGGGTAACCATCCCAATCTATTTACTTTTTCTATATTAGCAGCTAAAGTAATTTTGTGGTTGAATTTCTCGTTTTATAAGTGATACCATTAAATACTTACACTAATCTTCGTTATTTTGCTTGACTCTTAAATAGTAAATAGTTCGCAATTTTTAATTTCTTCTAACTCCTAAAATTTTCGCAACATTTGGTTACTCCGTATGTAGAAATTGTGCCTCAGGAAGTTTACTTGTGTTTGCTCTATATTGTTGTATTTTAAATCTCCTGCTACCACCCATTCAAATATGGTGTTTTGGACTTCTACTGCTTTATCAGTATTTTCAATGCGACCTTCTAGTAATTCAAAAATATTGAAAAATTAATCAGCTTCAGCCATAATATCAATATGGTCAGGTTTATTGTAACTGGAATCTGCGAGCTGTAATCCTTCATATATATGAAATTGCTTAACATTGATGTTCATTAGTCGCGTTGGTTGTGGTTCTGTTGTAATTACAGTAGCATTTGTGTGTAGTATAGGATAGTGATTTGATCTGAAAATGATACATGACTTATACACAAAGCACCTTGATGAATTGGTTCTCAAGTAATTAATACACAATTTTGGTTCCGCAACCAAACCTCTTCCGCCCGTTACATCTATAATTCCAAAAACATGACGCAAACATATAAATTATGATAGGAATTACATTTTGGAAAAAGTGAAGTTTTATGTGTAACAAGCATTATTGTTTTTGCTCTTATCGCTTGAGGTTTACCTTGAATACCATATTGGCCGCTTCACTTTACAATCGCCCAAAGCGTGCCTTTTTTATGTTCCATGCTTCGTCGTAATTTGCATCTGTTATTTCGAAATGCTTCACTAAAGCAGCAGCATAACCAACTATTACACCTTTCAGATATTCAATTTGGGCTCCGCTTATATTCGCCTTTCCTCCAACTGGTTTTTGTATAGTTTGCTTCTTCGAGGAATGATTTTCGGTTTGTGAATCTTGTACTGTAAACTCGGCGTTTGGTTTGCTCATTTTACTTTGTAGTTTTAGTAATATTGTTTTGAAAGAAAAATACTTTTGTTTTAAATTGACCCATGACCTTGGTGATCTTAGATAATTGAAAACTTTGAGAGGTGACTATCCGAATATTCTTAAATCATTCACAACAGCCCAAAAATAGCGCTGTTTCAGTGTGCCAACGTCATCAATGGCATACTTTACAATGAATATGAGGTCATAATAATCATCGAGACCTGGCTTACGATCAATTATGTTTTCCGAAGAGTTTTGATCTTCCATTTGACATGTCGTTCACGGAAGAGGCACGTACCGTTTATTGATCGTTGTGATGAATTCAGTCTCCAACGAAGTGATTGACTGCCATCCCTGGTTTGATTTGTACAAGATGCGTTCGTTCCAGCGGTCAATTTACTATCGTGGGCAACTTCAACTGATGAGAAAGCAATGATTATCATTGATTACTTCACTTCCATCTCAACCACGCAGCTTAACCGTATCTGCAATAGTCGAGGGACATTTCAAGACTGGCATCTAACGACGTCATTCATGCTGATTGTACATCACTATAGTTGATCATTTAACACGCTCCAATTACGATAAATATTTTTCATACTATTTGATTTTCTCAGCACTGATTGGAATTTTTTACAACACAGTGCAGATTTGTATGATATCACGCTAAGGTTCAATGAACTTCTCGGGAGTGGTATCGAAAGACACGTTCCGGCGGATTAACAAAAATAAATTCGCGTTTCGGTTCCATAGTATAATACCAAATTGATTCTTATCGTGAGACGATACGCAACAAGTTACATTACCTGTAAAGGCTTTAAAGCGTGGAATATTATCGCGATTTTGTTAGAGCCCACAATGAGTTCAAAACCGTTAACTGATTTCTCTACAACAATTATGTAGTGCGTATCGAGCAAGAGTTGATATCCAAGGAGTTCTGGAACTTCATTAGCAGCTAGAAAGAGTAGCTGGTTTAACGTCGAAAAAATCTTACCACCGCTAGTCAGCCATCGAACATCTGCAATCTATTTGCATCGGTTTAATTATTTCAAATTTACCATTCCTCCCGCTCAACATGGATTTTATCATTCGGAAGGTCTACTGTGAATAACTTGACTTCGTTTTGTGCCGTGATTTATTGGATAGTCTTAACTTCAACTGGTTGCGTTCCCACCTCCCCAATCGCTGGCAATCCGTTAGATTCTCGGAATCTTTCCAACAGGATAATCATATTAGTCCATTGTTATTTTCATTGTTTGCCAGTTGCCTTCTCTTCGCTGATGACATTAAAATTTTGGTCCGGGTCTCTAGCACGTCAGACTGAGTAAAATTACAGAACAACTTAAACCGAATTGGCGCTGATTAATATATGGATCGGCTCTAAACGTGAACAAATGCAGTTTTCTTTTTTCATCATATCCGCTCGCTTTCTTTTCACCAATATCAACTCCACAATGATGAAATCGTATGAGTCGAGTTTATTTCCGATCTTGGTGTGATATTCGCTACCGATGCTTCATATATCAGATCCGTTAATTTTGACATCACTTACGTCTGCTTCGTTCTGTCTATATTGGAGTGTGCATATCCGGTTTGGTCGCTCTACTATACCACTGTCATTATGAGAAGGTGGAGTGTATCCAGAAACAGAATAGATGTACTATTTTGAAACTGCAACCGATTCGCCAGTCATTTAGTTTTTGCATTTTTTGTTTTTTTGCATTGCCCTTACCAGACCATTTTTCGAGTGTTTTGCTATGATTAAAACTAGGTTATTGGTAAAGAATCTCAATACCATATTTTAGCCAACCTTTCCAAGTACTCACATAGTAATATACACGAAAATTTGTCTTGCATCAGTACCAGCCAATTTTTCGTGTGTTTTACTAAGTGAGTGCTTGGCACGGCCGACTAAAATTTGGTATTGTATATACGACTGAGATAAGAGTAATCCTCTATTTACGAGATAAATTAATCTGAGGACACCTCTAAGTTAAGAAGCTTTCATCGCACAAAAAATCAGGCACACACACACATACACACACAAATGTCACATGTCATTTTATTCTAGATTATTATCTTCGAATTACATGTCAAAATTAGTATTTTGAATGGTTTTCGTATAAAAACAAAAAAACAGACACACACACACATAGTGAAAACCTAATTTGACACACGTGTTGAGAAAATGATGATTGCCTGAAAATTCACAGAAGTGATTTTTTTGATAAATCATTTTGACAAATTATCTTTTGAATCTAATCCAACAAATCAAGAAAAATAATAAAAAAAAATATTTGTGTATGTGTGTATGTGTGTGTATATATGTAAAGAAGTAGAAGAAAAAGCGGAAAAACAAAAATAGTAAAAGCTGTGGGAAATTGAGCCTAATCACCCAAAACAACATAACTAATCTAACATAACCCTCCTTAACGTGTATATGTCTATGTAAACATTTTTCTTTTCCCACTGAACAATTCTGTGTCCTGATTTTTTTTTGTTTTATTCGTTTTTAATAATCGCACGCATTTTCCGTTTGTAATTTCCGGATATGGTTGTATTTCACTTTTGTTTTATTTTATTGTTATTATTCGTTTCGTGAAAAAAAGAATTTCCGTTTTCCTTTTTGTTTTTTTTTTTTTGATTTTTTTTTTTTTTTGGTAGCAGCTAAATTGTGTGAGTATATTGTTGTGATTCTCATTCACACACACATACATACATCGATGGAAGCACACAACAGAAAATGACGACGAATAAAAAGAAAGTAAATCGTAAAAATAATTTTTCTCGAGCTTTTTTTTATTTCGCTGTGCTTTTCATTTCTATTTTTAGAAAATTTAATTTTTTTTGTTTTTTTTTGTGCTTGGGCTATAGTTTGGTTCAGTGTTTCTCTACACACTCACTGTATTTTGTGCGGCGCTCGTTTGTGTGTTATTTTATGGAAAATCATTAAAATCTCATGAGAAAATTGATGAATTTTTATTTATTTTTGCCTTATATATGTATGTATGTATGTATGTGCGTATTATGTTTGTGTGTGTGTGTGTGTGTGTGTGCGTTTTTTTTGATACGTCTTCCTCTGTGTGCGCTTTATTTTATATGTCGGTTTGTTTTGTTAACTTAATCAATAAATAAAAGAATGTAAATAATAAAAAGATAAGATGCGGAGAGACGAACACCAAAATTATGTATATGTGTGTGTTTGTGTATACAGACATATCCAATGGATTAAGCTCTGTGGTATATATGTATGTTTCGTGTGTACGTACGTATATAGCTTATATGGTCAGTAAGTTGGTTAAGAATATCCAAAAATAAAAAATAAAAAAATAAAAGAAAGGAAAAAGGATGGCGAGTAGATCAGAATATATGGATAAACCAATTTTTTTTTTGGTAATTTATTTATTTATTTTTGGATAAAAATAATAAAAATATATGTCCGACCGTGACCTGTAAAATATTTTATATCTGTATAGTGTTATTACCGCGCTGTTGTTCTTGTTGCTAGCTATTAATACGCTGGTGGAAATATTTATAAACGTTATTTGTGTTTATTTTACCGCTGTGGCCTACAGCCGTGTTGTAGTGGTACTATAGAACGATTTGCAGAACAGAGATGGAATCATGTTATGTAAAAGTAATTTATTTCGTTCGGCGTATGGTTAACAAAAATATGAGTATATAGCATATGTAGATTATTCAATGGAACTATGAGAATTAACAGTCAAGTTGATTTCAAAATGGACTGATTTTCTAAATCAGCGCAACGCTCTCTAAGGAATCGAATAAATGATCTTCAAATCTTTAATTTGGGTTTGGTTTCTGTTTCTACTAATATTTTTAAAAAAGCCGACGTGTCTGTTGCATGTCATATAAAACGTTTTTTAAATATGTTGCAGTCGGTCACATTATATAAAGGCCGGGCTGCAGATATAAAATCAAATCCTCAATAAAAAATCTATTTATTTGAGTAGAGTCGTATCTGATAGACCTAAAAACTGTGTTCACATTACTTCTAATACCAAAGATTAGTAGCATTATAATGTCTAATTCATCTTTTATTATTTTTAATTTTTTTCCAATTCCAGCGGTTTCTTTCTTTGGAGTCTTCATACTTCATTTGTAAGCGTTGTAAAAAACCGCCTGAACCGCCTTTCAATTCACGAGATACCATATACATATTGGTATATGGATACAATATACCTTTAAGAATAAATTGGATTTATTTAATTGAGCATTATATCAATGTAGGTGATAGTCGACCAATAAAACAACGACATTACCCGGTTTCAGCCGCAGTTCAAAAAGTAATGTACGAATAAGAAGATAGAATGATCACTAAGGGAGTGATCGAGGAAAGCAACAGCTCCTGGAGTTCACCAGTATGGTTATGGTGAAAAAAGCTAACGGGAAGATCAGGCTATATGCTTGGATTTGCGAAAGGTAAATTCAGTTACAATGTAGGAGGCATATCCTTTACCATTAATTGACGGACTTTTGGGCCGGCCGCGGGGAAACGAAATATATATCAGGGATAGACCTTGAAGATACCCTTTGGCAAATTCTCTTAGAAAAAACATGTAGGGGTGGTACCGCTATACGAAATTTGTGTAATGCCTTTTGGCTTATACAACGCCCCACAAACCACGAGTATAGGCTCAGATGGATACGGTAATTCCACATGTGTATTTCTCTACTTAGACGACCTATTTGTTATATCGACCACGATCAGCGAGCATATTCATCTCCTTCGACTTGTCTCAACCTTTCTTCGAAATGATTGTTGACCATGAATGTTGAGAAGAGCAGTTTTTATGCGTGAACTAAAATACCGTGGTTTTATAGTTAGTGACGGAGGAATCAAGACCGACCCAAACAAAGTTGGTTAAGTAAACCCGTTGGTTGTTGGGTATGGCCGAATGGTATCAGCGGTTCAATCCAAGTTATGCCAAGATCACAACTCCAATCACCAATCTTTTCAGGAAAGGTGTGAAATTTGTAAGTCCTGGCAACCGCGCCGGTACCTGTTAACCCCGACTATACTCAACCTTTTTATATTCTGGGCGATGCCAGACTTCAGAGGTCGGTGCCGTTCTGCTCCAACGGAATGAAAACCTACACAGCGAAATTACAGCATTATCGAGCTTGAGTATAAGGGCAGCTCCCTTAAGCATAAGAAAATGTAGTCCGTATGTGGAAGGTTTCAAATTTACTGTAATTACGAATCATGCCCAAAAGGAATTGAACGGACGGGCTTATGATTTCTCCATCGAGCACCGAAGTGGGGCTAGAAACGTGGTGCCAGACGCTCTCTCTCACTGTTTTACAGATTTGGTTGAAGAAATTGTTCTTGATTGGCCAACAATAATAAGTGCACTTGACTTAGGTCTGCAGACTTCGATGATCCAAATTATATTGCTTTCCGCAGCCGCAGTCTTGCTAATCTAAAAAAAAATTCGTCTTTTAAAATTCAGGAAAGTAGAATTTTCATTTGAATAGAACCAAAAGTTGTTATAAAACTTTCCGATGTGCCTTTGTGGAAGATTTGGGTACCAAAAAATTTAACAAAACAACTGCTTTATGAAGAACCCGACGTCGAGGTATAAATCAAATCTTAGAACGGTTAAAACGAATATATATCTGGACTACTACGATTAACCAGGTTGCTGATTATATACGAAAATGTGAGAAATGCAAAATAACAAAGAGCAGTAATACGATATCCAAACCGCATTTGGACCAAATTCGTTCGGTAACGAGACCATGGCAATGATTTTTTATCGATTTGATGGGTCCGTATCGTCGTTTTAAACATGGAAGTACTGCTAAAGAGTGTATTGCTAAAACCATTGCCGACATCTACTTCTCCTAACAAAACACATTATCTCAAAAAATTAATTTTTATTCTCTTTGGAACCCCTGATTAAATTGAGAGTAACAATGAACCGCAGTTCACTAGTAAAGCGATATCGATAATATATGAATTAAATGTTAGATAATGTTGGTTTAATTTAATTTTTTTCGCTGTGAAATTTAGGGTTTTGCTGCCCGTTTTGATCGTCCAGGTAATTTTTGATTCGTGACAAAAAAAAATGGAATGAACGTTCGTTGAAACCTCCGAAGCCGATTGAGAAAGCAAGAAAGAAGACCTGGACAAGAGCGGACGCGTCGTTACAGCATGAATTGTTATCTCTTCGCTGCCGTTTTCTATCCGGAGGTCCCTATGTAGTTTATCGTTTCTTATGTAACACTTTATTTTGAAAAGCTTGTATTATTTTAATATTGGTTTCCTTAGTACAGCCCCAAAGCTGAATCGCATAAGTCCATATAGGTTATAAAACTTGTTGGTATAGTAGCAACTTATTAGGTATTGACAGCTCTGAATATGTTCCAATTAGCCAATACATATTAGCCAATACATATATATTTTGGTTGTCTAATTCTTTGCTTAAGCTTATTGCAGAGGTAATTAAAAATTATTTTGCTTTGTGGTGCTTCGGCTATCACATGCTGTTTGTTGTACATATATTATTGATTCATAGTTCCACTTAGTTTTCTAATCGAAGAAGATTGTTGTTTTCTTCAACCAATTTCCTAAATAATTCCCAATTGGTTTTGTTATGTGTTAGTCTAGGTGGATTTTCCTTCTTAACAATCGTGGAACTAACATTCGTTATCGCGGGCCAGTCGTTTTATGAGAGACTTTCACTATTTTCTAGAAAAATGTAATCTCTTGTTATGAAGAAAACACTTAGATAGGCCAGTACGTTGGTTTTCCTCCTAAAATAAATTCACAATTGTAAGCTCGACCTGTGGCGTATAGTTCTCTACCGTTTGGAGTGGATAACGAATCTTGAATCAAACACTATTGGAAAAAAGAGAAAAAGTAATGAATTTGAAATAAATGACGGAATGAAAAGGCAGCCAAATTTAACAATTACCGAAACATAAAAATAAAATTATAAAATCTTGGAAACCGCAAATTTTTTTTAGCCATTACCCTATGAACGAATTATTTGAGAGATTTCTTCTGCTCGAAAACTTGTCACATTTCCAGTCATCCTGTGACTGGATGTTTTGTCTAATTGATGCTGGAAATTGAATTTTACACCGATGCAGCGAAGAATATATGGTCTCGTTATGAATGTGGGGTGAAGGTGTCAGGCTGCAATTCGACTTGCACCCTAAACTCGTACCTCATTTATGAAAGAGTCAAAAAACTGTTCTTTCAAATTACTGCATCTGATTCACTGATCGGCATCAAGCAGAAATCCTAACGATGAACTGCTCTGAACGTGTCTTTTGAAAGTTGAAAATATCATCAAATCACGTCTCCTAACCTTCGTTGACCTAGAAGAAATTTGACGATAGGGTGTTAACTCTAAAGAAAAATTGGCAAATTTCACAACGCCTGACAAAACTCTTTTGGAAAAAATGGGTAAATGAGTACATGCCATTTGTAAAGATGAAACCTATTGAAATCGGCGATCTTCAGGTGATGCTAGTGGACGACAACACACCCAACTCTTAGAGAACGGGGATTGTTATTGACGTTACCACTGAAAGTGGGGGATAAGTCCGAAAAGTTACAGTTAAAACCCCGAATGGGATATACGTACGCCCGGCTGTGAAGGTATTAGACATATGTAAATCAAGAAACATATGAGGGTAAACAGAATTCCTCGTAATTCAGCATACCAGGGCGGAGTATGTCATCGAATCATTGTTAACTCATCCGCTATAGTGACTATCGTCTCATTGGCGATCGTGAATCTATCTACATGGATCACAAATTGCACATGTAACTTAATATTTGAGAACTGACGTGGAAAATATAAAAAACGGCAAAAAAAATTAGGTTTAACCTTCTTTTCGTCGCAAACTAGGCGTACATTGGATGGATTACACGTAATTATTGTTGAAAGAATTAAAGTGACAAAGAGACAAGCTTCACCCATTTGTGAGCAGCTGAATGGCTCGAGCAAGGTGCAGTCAGCTGGCTGGCTTTAGTGAGTATTAGCTATAGTAACATATACATACTTCGCGCACTGTACTATTGACGTAAACAAATTTTATTTGTTTGTGTGTACAAGAGATTTTATTGTGCACAGTGAAGCTTAATCATTTTTAATGGGAAGTGTTTTATTGTGCTGAAATTTTATTCTCGGCCATTAATTCTAATTACTTTAACGGATTTACTGCGAGCGTGTAATTATTATTCTTGTATCTAAACGATTTTCTTTTATTTTTGGTTTTTATTGGTTAACAAAAAAAAATTTGTTCACTTATCTATATATGTACATATGTACATACTCGTATGTATGTGTGTATATATATATAAGAAAGACACAACCAAACACATACTAATAACCTCTTATCAATATTTAGGGATTTTATGGATTTCTCGGATCACTCGGCAGGAAATTTAAATTGTTGTTGTTGAGACTGAAAAAAAGCAGGCAACATTAATTAATCTGTATAATGCAATGAACAAATCAAACAATCAGGTGGTAGCGAACAATGTAAATAATATTGTCTGCTTATTAAGGGGGCCAATATGCTTACCCCTATAGTTTGGTAAAATTATCATAATACATACATATCACTGTCAAAGGTTACCCGCAGGAATATTTCAAATCTTCTTTTTTGGCATAAATGCCAATAGTTCAAATTTATGAACTGTCTATTTGTTTATATAAATTCATTATATCGAACCAAATATACATGTACATATTCATATGGATGAATGATAATGATGTCAAATTATAAAAAAAAAATTTTTTTAATTTCCTGAAGTGTTCAGTTCATATTGGTTATCAAAATAACGGAAACATATGATCGATCGAATGTCAGAACAGTTCAAAATTAACATATATTTTAAGAATATTTCCGTTAATTTTAGCTGTGTGCATAATTTATAAAGTTTGGTAAGAATATATTTTAAATTTAAAGGTTATCCAAAATAATTTATATTCGGGGAATTCAAACATACATTTAGAATGAAATTGAGTTTAAGGTTGATCCACGAGGACGAATATTGACCCTAGCTATTTACATACTGAACATAAAACAAAAATATTTTAACTTGAAAGAGAGGAAATGATTGATTTTTTTGCGATATTTTGAGTGATTTTATTGATTTAGCCGACTCTGAGTTGAAACTTCGAACCGATTCTGAGCAGAATTTCTCAATATAACGAGAGAAAGTGAAATAAATTTAGCAAAATTTTGAGTCAAATTTTTGAGTGAAATTTATAGACGTGAAATGTATATACTATATGCTCATATATGTATGTACAATTCAAGTCTATTCGAATCTCTGGGTAATTTTAAAATTAAGGTCTGCTACTAAATATGGCATGAGTGAAATATAAATATTAAATTATGAGTGAAATTGATTGCAAACAGTTTAAGTGAAATTTTTTAAATAATCATCGACTTGAAACAATGCTATTTCATGCAATGGCTATTTAATGAACATACCTACATGGTTAGAGTGGTTGCTACGGCACCCTTAGACCGGTGATCGATAATATGGCGTGAGTTATCTCGAAGACAATTTACAATTTTCGAGATCCGAGAGGCTTCCCAACTACACATATGTTTATGCCTTTTGTTTGCTAAAGCCGGGCATGAGCATAGAAAGGAACTAAAATCTCTTCCTCCTCCTAGTCCATTACAGCTTCGACAGAGGTCATTTGTTTCCAGAACTAGCCTCCTCGTATGTTCTCCAAAACGGGCAGTGTCCTGAGTGTTTAGCCACGACTGATTTTAATTCACATTTACGTATGTAGAATAGAGTATTGGAGAATTACAAGTCCAGCTTTCGCCAGGCTATTACACTACATACTACTACGTCCTCCCTACAATTCTCGGAGACCCAGACTATCCGGATATTAAAATCCCCACTTATCTCATTAAGAAAAACAGTTGCAAGCGACTTGATTCCACATGATGGAAATAATAATCGAGTATTATTCGTATTTATTCTATTCCAATGTCAAACTAGTCAAGACCACTTCAATCGATATCACCTCCGCTTGGTACACACAACAGTAATCAGAGAGTCGAACGGAAATATTCACATTCAGTTTATCACATAAGACTTTATTTCCTACTTTACCGTCTAGGTTGGAGCCATCCGTCATATACTGCATAGCTTCGTTTTCAATAGCAGGCCACTTTCCAAGAGCTAGTTTTAGATCCCATTTCTTCTCAATGGTGTTCCTGCATGAGTATATCACTATAGTTGCCTTATGTTTACTCTTTCCAAAATATCAGAATTCCATTTGAGCTTAATGTCCAAGATTACGCCTAAAATTCTTGATTTTTCAGTAAAAGCTAGTCTGATGCTGTTCAAGGTAGGCAATCTAGCACGATTTTATTTTTCCTATAATAAAGAGTACCAGCTCAGTTTTGGGCGGGTAAATCTCCCAAGCAGAGTAGTCTATCCCGCAAGAGATGGAAATTCCTCCAGAGTTGCCCCCTTCTTAAAGGCTCCCTCAATATCGAACAAAGCTACCATTTAGAATTGTTGCGAGTATATTGATTTCTCAATCGTACGTACCAGGGCATGCAGAGGTGTGGGCAGAGATTTCCCTTTACACTACGAATGTTGAGACTATGGCCAGTGGGTTTTATTTTTGTTCGTATATATACATCTATCAGCCCTTCCACGGTTTTCAACAGGAAGAAGAGTTATAGGTCTAAAGACGTTTGGGTGGTCTAACATGGCTAAATAAAAGACTTCAGACCTATAACTCTTCCCGCATTTGGGATAAAGATTACCCTGACCTCCTCTGTTCACTTCTTCGGAATACAGAGAAGTTGCAAATGATGTTTGTCATTTGACTATTGACGATCA
This sequence comes from Tipula unca, assembly GCA_951394425.1. Lineage (NCBI taxonomy): Eukaryota > Metazoa > Arthropoda > Insecta > Diptera > Tipulidae > Tipula > Tipula unca. Next base: position 171,450,906 of record OX596380.1, on the reverse strand, counting down.
CCTCCAGTCAGATGAGTTGTTTTGAATTTCCCCTGGTATGATCTGATCTAGACCAAAGGATGATTCGTTGGTATACAAAAGCTTTCTGCTTTTCGCTCTTTTAACAGATTTCATGTAAGCCTTTTGGTAGGTTCCAAGTTCCGTGGACCACCATGTTAGTTTTTTCTTACCCCTAGGTCTTAAACAAGCAGAATTAAGACGGCCAGAATCTTATTAGCATTTCCCTATATTTGAAGGCTTTGCGAGTAACAGGCTTAAGGCTATTGCGTATCAATGGTCAGAAAAATAATGTTCTCTCGCCTCCCTCCATTCTTTGACCATATGTAAATTTTATCTGAAGTGTAATGCGCTTTAGAATCACATTCGAATATCATACCGACCTTTTTTTACTGTTTCGAGGACCAGCTCCCCTATGTTATCCGGTGGAACCTCTTTGTCCTGATGCATATTGGCTGAGATATTTAACTGCTGGCAACCTCTGGCTAACCGCAGTTATGTCACGATTGCTGTATTAGGAAAGTATGAAAATATATATTGAACATATGAATATAACCTGAGTAGAAAAGTTTATAGTTTATACCCCTTCATTGTGAGGGTTTTCTCCTGATCCAGTCTGTTTGAAGATTAAAGCTGCCTAGACCGCCTTTGTATGGTGCAGGATAATCTGAACAATACTTAGCACACAACTATGTTAACTATACTTACTGTTTAGTATTCACCGCTGGCGCAGGCTAACGCTTACTGATACCCGTTAATAGCCCGTATCGCTAACCGAGACCTGTTTTTCAGTTGTTGGGCAGCTTATTCCTCCCACGAGTCCAACATGTAACTTTTTTGGTGTCTCTTTTCAATGCACAGCTCTATCTTGGGTTGCATAGGTTGCCGTCTTCCACAGGACCCATGAGCGCGTCCCAGTATCGTCTTATATCGTTCTAAATTCTGAGAGGAATCGATCCGAAATTGAAGTCGATTACTTCCTTTGTTTTAGCATGACGAGCCAGGGGCAGCTTGTTGATCACCACTGTGGATAACCTAGAGCTCCCCTTTGGAATCGTCTAGACGTTTGCTAATCCTTAAATGATGTTAAGGATCTCGTTTGGACTAGCATGTTCGGTCTGTAGATCTTACCTCTGCTCACAACCGGACGCCTCGCGCCTTATAACTCCTTCCCTACCTCGGTTATGACCTTCTTTTACAGATCAACTGATCTGAACTCTGAACACGTCATCAATTCGCTTCTGCAGTACCATTCTTCAGATCTACCGGATGGAGCAGATCCTAGATTTTCTCCGAGCGCCTTTGTAAAAACTGAGTTCAACCTGTCTTCATTTTTCCGTGTAATGCTCCAGGTAAGACTCCCCATACACGAGGTCGCGTCGTATGCAGAAGGCTCCGTTGACGACTGGGCTTTGTTAAATAGGCCTCAGCATGGTAGCTTATAGCCACGAGCGGCGTTACACCTTAACCCGATCAATTTGCCGTCTTTTACGATATTAGAGATTTTAAGAACAATAAATCTATTTTCATTAGTTCCATACACGCTAAGATGTTCATTAATTCCCTATGCCATCACCACAAACTGTTAATCTGGGATACTTTAACTTCTTTGCATCAAAAATAATAACTCTACTCCCTAAGCCCAACTAGTTGGCGCATTAAATCCTATTTTTGGCAACCATGGAATATTACGGGTTGGGAGTAGAATTCAACACGCAAACGTTAAATTTGAAAAAATATTTCCTATCATATTACCTGCAACGGACCGGATTACCAGAACCGTCGTTGCCATTTAGTTTCAAATTTATTATTACATTATCAAACCATTTTCTGTTTCAAACCATAGTAGTCTGTATATGAACCAGCGATCCGATCAACCAAATATCAATTTACAACAAATGACCGCACTTTACTCATACAAACAGAGGTAATTTTTAATTCACGGCCACTATGCTCACTGTCACCTGACGACATTGATGTGCTAACACCAGCAAATTTGATTATAGGACATCCGATTACATTGCCACCCGATCCAGATTTTAAGAACCTTCCACAAAATTCACTAACACGATGGCGATGTTGTTGTATTAATTGGCGATGATATCATACTACCAGCACAACGGCCATTAGGTAAGTTCATTCAGATGCATACTGGGCAAGAGGCGGACTGGAACGAGTCGTCTCGATACAATCCATAAGACTGTTGATAAAAATTTACAGTTTAATGTTTCACATCTACAAATTGAATCGCTTTACGCTTCAACAAAATGGTCAGTCTTCTAAGTGGTCAGTCTTCTACCCAAACTGTAAGAAATTTAAGTAGACACTTCAGGAGAAATGTATAATATATACAAGGCAATTTGTGGATCAATTTGTGAAGCGAGTTCGTGAAACTGGATTATTATTGGATAAACCAACACGTGCACGTGCATTTACAGCGCGTACAGCCAAGAACATGCAGCTGTTGCTCAACTTATTGAACTTGCTCAAGTTAATCAACATCCACTCGCCATTGTGCTGAAGAATCGAACATTTCACGTAGTTCTGCAGGTGATAAGAATTTTGCATAAAGTGTTCGGTTTGAAGGCGTGTAAAGTTCTATTAGTGCGGGAACTGGAAATTGCCACGCAGCAAACGGAACAATCGGTCTTTTGCACACTGTTTTCGGAGAGCAAATAATCAGCCGTAACGGAGATGTCAATTGGCCATCACGGAGCTGCCATTTGACTCCAAATTGGGACATTGTTTTGTGAGGAACTGTTAGGGATAATCGTTACGCTAACCATCCAGAGACTATTCAAGACTTGAAAGATCAAATCTAAGTTGCTATTGATGAGATATAGAAGCCCATACAGTCGAAAATATTCTCAAAATTTGCCTTGATAGAAGGCCAGCCAAGTCATTTGAACGAAACGCACAGAGTTACTGCGGGTCTTCGGTCTAAATCGGTGGTGTTCCTGAAGTTTCGTGCTTCTTAACTGTTGCTACAAATATTCAGTATATTTTATGTGTGTATAGTGGCGTATGGGAAACGTATACTACCTGCATGGTTCTCTACCTTAAACTTTCTCTTTATCAATACACAGAAGAACCACGATAAGTTCCTGTGCCAAGACAATATTATTATTATTATTATTAAAATTGGCTGGAACCCACGAGGATTCCGCACTCAATGTCACAAAGACCCATGGTGCATACCTAGGATTCTATCCCAATTCGCAAACGCGCACAGCCGCCTTTGCAAACTGAACAAGTTTAGACCAAGGCAGAGAGGACAACTGATCTTAATTTAAAGACCTAACGTTCAATAACTAAATTCGTATAGAACTGAAATCAGGACAACTGCTCACGAAGTGAGTCATCATCTTCCTCAAGGCAGTCCTCGCAAATAACACCATGAGCTAAACACATACGATGTAGATGATCTTTAAAACGGCCATGTCCCATAAGAATCGATAACAAGATTCTTAACTCGTTCTTTTTTAAAGATAAAGCATACTTTGTTGACCTCGGTACCCACATGCCCGTAACTTTATTGTTAGAACAAAGAAGTTTCATGAAATGTTTACATTCCATAACGAGTTTAGATACACAGCTTTATTATCTGTGCACAGTAGAATACTTTTGTTTTTAATAGCAAAATTCAAAGCCTCAATAACACTACGTGTTAGCGTTATTAGTGCCGCCGGAAAAACAGTACAATGCGAACCAAGACTACCGAAAAGTCTCAGATCCGTCCACTCATCCGTGAACTCATCACATTTGTTAAGAAAATTCTGCGAACTCCACAAATCTCTCGAAAGATAAGCCACCGAGAAAAGATTTGAAAAATGGAATTCGGGTAGTAGTCTGTGAAGAACAAACATGAAGAATAATTTTTTAAAATTTGTTTTTTAAAAAGAACCGAAAACATTCCATGCCCCAATGCACCTCAGACGATATGCTGCATAACAGGCTGCCTAAAATAAAGATGCAGTAACTGAGGCAAGGAAAGAAAGGATTCTATTACAAGAAGTGGAGTAGAGGGCACACTCCCAGTTATGGCTCTGCAGGCAACATTTTGTAGACCATTAAGCTTGGCTACAGAAGCCTTCAGCCCAATCACTGGCTACCACACAATAGAAGCGTACGATAGTAGCGGTAAGATCAGTGATTTATAAATGAAAGAAAGCATCCTAGGGCTTAAACCCTAGGGATTCCCCAAACGCTCTTCTACATTGCCAAAAAATGGCAGTTGCTTTTGGAAGTTTGTAATCCAGAGACTGTCAAAACGAGATCAACAGCGTAGCTCTGTGCAATGAAAGCACACTTCCCTGAAGGCAGCCTTTGGTAACCTTAACAGATACTAACACCCTATCCAGCCACCCTCCACATTGCGAGGCTTGAGCATGGATTCAAACTATAAGATAATGGTGCGATCAATACCAAAATTGGTAGTGATTGTAGCAAACGAAGTGCTATGGAAAGCTCCCGCAATATCTAGGAAAGTACCCACAAGAAACTCCTCATTATTAAGAGTTTTTTCAATCCTGTTTACATGTTCATGTAGGGTGGTGTCACAGGACTTACCGACTCTGTAAGGATGTTGCATGTTACTTAGTGAGGAAGTGAATACAAAATGATCTCTAATGAATCCGTCGACAATTCTTTTCACAGCTTTAAGGAAAGTTGAGGATATACTAATAGGCCGAAAGGACTTAGGATCTCTACTTCTGCTCCAAGAATTTGGAACAGTGCTAGAAGCAATAAACGCTTGGAAAAGGTGGAGCAAATGATCCTGAATTAGAGGAAAGCCCTACTGCAGTTCAGCAGGAAATATAGCATATAGGCTCCATCGCAAGTCATATCAGCTTGTGAGCCAAACTCCAATCGGAACTTGCAACAGACGTCCTATAGTGAGCTGGGCAGCAACATCATCCGAGTTGACAATATCCCAACCAGGAACATGAGCCGAAAGCAGCAGCTAACCAATTTCTTTGTTGGAAGAGGTACCTGTCCCTACCAAGACATAGAAACGGGTTGCGCATTAATTTGTTGCAAATAACATGCTCAACTTAGGTATAGGTGATGATTTTTCAACCGCTCCTTTTAATACTATATATGACACACTTGACCTTCCCAATTAGAATACTTCTTCGAAAGGTCATTTTAAAATTATCGATTTTCTTTTGTGTTTATTACTAAGAAGAACTTACTTGACATTTAAATAAAAATTCATTATTTTAATTTGAATAGAAAATTTCCGAAGAAAAAACGTTTCCATAAATGCCAAAATAAGAATTTCCTAATTAAACACCATTGAAGAAAAAATTAAATTAACAAACAAACTTTAAAATATTCTGTAAACATAAGACCTTTTTGAAAAATAAATGAAAATTTATGGAACAATTTGATTAAATCGGAGAGGACCGGGAATCCTGCACAACATAATATACATACATATATACGCAACAAATCATACAAATCACACCCGCATACACATAACATTAAATTAATTTTTCATTTAACCAACACATGGACTGCCGACAGAACAACTGCGGGATAAATCAGTTAAAATGTAATTGAGTTTCAAGCGCAAAGACAACAACAACATAATAACGAAAAAGCCGCAAAATATTAAAATTGACGAGTTAACAAACAAACATTTGGGATGAGCGAGCGAGAGATAAAACTGTGTTACGTCACAGTGAAAAATTTAGGCAATCAAACAAACAAACATACGTACATACGTATATACATATGTGTACATGTTGCTTTTCATCTGCTGTATAATTTTTATGAATCAAATAATAAAAAATCGGTTTTCTTTTTCTACCTCATTTTCCATTTCACATTCTATTTTTTGTTATGTGTCCTTTTTTTTTTTGGTAAAACAAATTTCCAAAAAAAAAAACAAAACAAAAACGGAAAAGTGGAAAATTTATTTTTTACTTTTTATTTTGTGTGTGTGTGTGTGTGTGTTCAAATATTAGAACGATGACGACAGCTACCTAAATTATATCGATGTATGTAAATATATATAGGACATGCGTATTCTTATTCTTCTTCGTCGTCTTCATACTTTTCCGTACAACAACAAGAACACAAACGGTAAAAATTATGTGAAACTAATTTACAAAATTTTAATTTTCTTTTTTTTTAGTTTTTCCTGCGTTATCCAAAATCCGTATAATCTATAAATTAAATTATTTATCGTGATTAGACAAAATGTGATTAGATAAGAAATTTTTTGTTGGTTATATCTCCCGAATAATTTTCCATGTTTTATATTCTGATGATAATGCATAAATTAAAAAAAAAAAAAAAAATTTCAGGAAAATTGAATAAGTAAAAAATCAGCTTTTTCACCGAATACACAAGGTTCATGACTAAAAATCAAGAGAAGCGCAAAAAAGAGTCAACAAAAAATAAATTGGAAATTCCAGCAACAAACTGTTATGGAGTTTTTTCTTTTCTCCTTCATCGTTGTGTATATGTTAGTTTGGTTTTTTTCATTTCATTATGATACGGGGGGGAAATGCAATGTTGTCGCTCTTTCGCATATATGAAACTGTAATTGTATTGAAAATTTCACCATTGACACTACATCAGCTGACTGTGATACACTGTCGATTAATTAATTATATTAACAGTTGTTGCGATTAAGCCCAACGGCTAGTCCCAGAAATTAAAATTATTTATTTATATAAATATTTCGTATAATAGTAATTTTATGTTCCATTCACTAGATCAATTGATTTGGTCCTTTGGAGACGTCTTACTGCCAACGGTCTGTCCCGCGTATTGCATATCTCGATGTTTTCGTACTGTCGTAGGCAGGGATGGGCATTCATTACGCATCATCTATTATTTTCCACATCGACGTGTCGACAACTCGAAGACAACTCGAAGACAACGTCGACAACGTAGACAACGTCGATAATGTAGACAATTCCTATATAATGATTTTATAAATTAATTCGAAAGTTTATGGAATTTTGCCTGCAATGCATTTTAATCTACACTTTTAAAATAAAAATCATTTTTAATCTGCATTGTCTGCAAAATCGACTAAACTACATTATAATCGACTAAACTACGTCAGAAATCGACTAAACTACATTATAGTCAGTTGTATTAGTCGGTACGAAACTAATCTATTCAATGTTGTCTCAAAGGAGCTGTAATACATGGTGGAATTGGGAAATTGTTCTCCAGTGTCTAGTCCTTTGCATATATATAGTTAGAAAAAAGGGACAACTTGAATGGAGGCCCTGTGTTGATTATAGGAGATTAAACACCGTGACCATTACCCTATACCTCACATACAACATTTCTCTATGAACTCAACCGATTATACTATATTCTCTAAAAATGACCTAGTCGGGGCATTACATTTAATACAGAATTTATTGGTAAGACAGCAGTTACCATTTTGATTTACGCAACTCTGCTCAGACATTTCAAAGGTTTCTGAACGAGGTAGTTAGAGGACTTACTGTTGCAACGAACACCGCAGTCCGGTCCTTCTTACATCAACTGAAAAATGGATGTAGGGAACCTCTAGCATATTTCTCCAAAAAGTTACCACCAGAGAATTACAATTGAGAAGGTTGAGAATTTTCGATTTACACCTAACCTTCATAAGCTTCACACCAGAAAGAACTTCACGACAAGCTTGTCATTTGGATTTTATTTCACAGTTTGCAACAGACATTCAATATATTTCAAAGATAATGTTGATGCTGACAGTCATAACGCAACTGCTTCTATCGAAAAAATATTAGATCTAAGAAATTACTTTCTGGTTCCAATCGTCTCACTACTAGAAAATTAAAAACGGATCGTTATTTTTGGCCTAACATGAACAAGGACGTTAACATCTGAGCACAGTCATGTCTTTCATGCCAAACATCTAAAATTCAGAAGCAGTACTAGGCAGAAGTACTAGGCAGACATCGAATTTAGAATTTTCGCTCCTCATCACTCGCAATCTAACGGAGTGGAATGTTTTCATCGAGAGACCATACGATAAGTTGAAGTTTACAGATGTCAATAGTTCTTCTTGGCATAAGAGGTACACCAAAAGGTAATATTAAATGTTCCCCGGCAGAACTATAGTTTATGAACAACCACTAAAATTACCAGGCAAATTTTTTATGGAAGTGTCAGATCAACAATCAGGAGACTCCGATCAGGTTATTAAATATCTGCGAAGTTCTATACGCAATCAATAGTTTCCGTTGCGCCACCACATGCTCTGAAAAGTAATGTATTTGTTCCAAATCCGCTGGATACATGTGAGTTCGTTTTTAACCGGGTTGATAACATTCGTACTAAGGCTCACATAAGGTAATTTAACGATTCAGAAAACATTTTGTGGTGGACATCAAGGGAAAAACACATCCATATTTATCGATCGACTTACACCATGCTTTTGGGGGTCGATCAATAATATCGCAAAACAAACAAGGGTGAAGGTTTTCAGTTTAGAAACAGATGTACTGCCTTTGAATAATTTGTGTTTTTGAAGAAAAATTATAAATTATATCAGTCAATAACCGCTAACACTTACAACCCCTTCGGTTTTTGAATTATCCAAAAAAAAAATTGCAGAAGAACGGCGGATGCGATAGGGTTGCTGAAAATATATGCTTTCCAAATGGAATAATATTGCTATACCAAAGTTTCACTTGAAGTTGTGCGGAATCTCACGTGGATGGTTTTAAACGTAATACCACAATTTGAAATTTAGACCAATTCGAACGCTTAGTGCAATAAATATTCCACTTCAAAACTAGCCAGTGTCATAACACCATTAGCAAATATGAAACACTTATACTGTATTAAAAAAATTATTTCAGAAGGAACCATATTTAAACTGTGAATTAAAAATTCATAAACAAAAAATTGAAAATAGTAGTAATAATGTTTGTTTGTATTTCAACACCCCAAGTGGATTGCCAATTTAACTTCAATAATTCTTCAATTTCTTCGTATATGACTTAACTGAATTGGCATTTTACAAAAAGCAGCTGCAAACTAGCGCTTGCCTTAATTGTTGACCTTGATAAAGTACCTTGCCAAGTAATCTACGTAACGTTTTACGTGTCGACAACCTCGTATGTTACACGGCGTAATCAACCTCGCCCATCCCTGGTCGTAGGCGTGAATCATGCTTGCGAGCTCATGCTCTCGTTACGTAATAACTTCATCGACATATTCCATCTTTAAATCAAGGTGGTCTTCATTTGTAATGTATTCCATGTACCATGGAACATTTACAATTTTCTGTATCATCATGATGTTCGTTTTCTTGGTACAGCCCCAAAGCTGTATACCATAGGTTTCAGTATTTGCCGATTTAATATCAGCAATTTATTGTGTATGGATAGTTCAGAATGTCTACCTGCATGTTCAGCTCTTCCTTTTTCTTTTTCTTTTTGACATGTTCTTTCCACCTCAATTTGGCATCCAGCGTCATACCTAAATATTTCGCCGTATCTGCATAGGCAACTTGTTTAGATTTGATTGGGATTCTATTAGAAATATTTTTTTTAGTAAAGTTCACACGCACAGGTTTAGTTTCGTTCTGTTTTATTCTTCATTTTTTTATCCAATTGTTGACTGAATTTGTCAACTTTTGCAATTTGTTAGTACCTTCTTCTACATTGTTCCCAACTGCCTAAATTTCAGTATCATCAGCATAAATTCTCTGTGCCAACCTCGGTCAAATGCTTGCACTACATCCAGGAAAACGCTTGAACATATTTTTTTAGTTTCTAGTGTACGTTCTATTATATCTGTGATGTTGGATGTCCCTGTCCATAGAGGACTTGTTCTATAGTCAAGTGGTTTTCTCTGAATCCATACTGGTGGTCAGTAATGAGATTTCTGTCCACCATTATGGGTTTCATTCTCTTCAAGAGCAATTTTTCAAAAATCTTGCCTATGGTTGGGAGTATGGATATCGGTCTGAAGGACTTTTTATCGTTACATTGGTTGTTAGGTTTTAAGATCATGATTACCTCTGCCACCCTCCATTGCCTTTGAACGTATCTTAGTCTAAACACAACATTGATTATATGGAGAAGTTTACGTATCGCTTTATTTGGTAGTTCTTTAATGATTCGTCCAGTTATGAGGTCGTACCCAGGAGGTTTGTTCATGTTTAAATTTTGAATTTCCTCTTTGAGCTCTTGTAGAGATACACTTTGTATTTCAAGCAGATCGTTTCAGTGTATTAATATTTTCATCCACAGTTTGCCTGGGTAATGGTTAAAACGTTTCTTCTAGGTGTCTCGCAAACAAGTCAGCTTTTTGTTTAGCGTTTCGAGCCCAGGTTCCATCCTCACTTGTAATTGGTGCCGTCGAGTTTGTTGGAATCTTAAGTATTTTCGTTGCTTTCCATAAGGAATATTCGGTATCTTTTTGGTTAATAAGTGACGACAAATATGTACTTATTGATTCATTCTTAACTGTTCCGATCAGAGATTTCAACTTATTACATAAGTTATTACGGACGGTTTTATTTTCCTTGGTTCGATTTATTTGCTAAGACTTTCGAGCTTTGCGTTTCTTTGCCACAAGCTCTCTTACTTCAAGTGGATAGTATTTACAGTTGTTGTTGTTTGTGTATTTGAAAGATGCGTACTTTGCCACGCAGCTTGTTGTATGTTTTCTATTAGTCTTTCTACTTCCTCTTCGACTTGCATAATGTTCCTTATTGGTGCTTGAAGATTGATGTTTTGTTCTAATAATTCTCGAAAAATTTTCTAAATGGTATTCTTATTATGGACAGTCTTGCTGTGATTTCTTTTTCAATTATTATTTCAGTGACCATTGTTATCTGATATACCTTTTGTTACATAAAAGTCAGTAAGTTGGTAATTTGTGCGGGTTTTGATAGTTGTAACTTGCATAGATTCAGTTTCAATTTTTAATTCTTCGTTGTGTTTTATATTCTCTTTAATATTAAGAATGGCAGATCCGCCTAGCTTTCTGATGGATGGATAGCATGGTAAAATCTGAACCCACGTATTCTGGCATATGAGGAATTAGTGAAATGGGTTTCAGAGATTAGACAAATATCAATTTTTTGTTTAAATAGAAATATTTCCAACTCGGAGATATTTTGGATCAGCCCATTCGCATTCGAAATTACTATTCTGAGCGTTTGTAAATTTATTTTTATTTCCTAGTGCGTTGGGTAACGATGATGACAAAAGTTTTTGTTGGTTTTGTGTTTTAGAATTGACTATCGTTTAAATTGTCAATAAAAAGCTCGGTACTGAAGTTATTTTGGATTGGACTCTCTAGTTTCTTGTAAGTATATTCAAACCGTATCTATGAATTCGTTAGATTTTAATAATTTAGCGAAGTATTAAACCGAAAACACTAATCAACATGTATGTATGCTTTAATACATATTTTGCTTTAAATAGAAAGTTTCCCACAATTCAAAAGCTCAAAATCAATCTTCAATTCAAATCTGGTTTTAATAAAATTGATTTTTAATTGAATTGAACTTTTTAAGCTTCTAATTGAAAGTACTCATCTCTGTTAAAAATACAATTTCGAACGAAATTGCGTGCCACCCTAGCATCGACGTGATAAAAATTGCACGGCCCTCCATTCTCATCGTCGCACTGTAGATTCATTCCTTTTGGCTCAAACCTGGACCTCTACCTCGAGATCTTCAAGTTCATCGATTTGGAGGTGCTGCCAGCAATACGTAACAATGAACAATTACTGATTATTGGCGATTTTAATCTTCTGAGTACTATACTTGGTTGGATATCGATGATGTTTTTATGGCATTCTCTGACGAGCACAATGCCTTGGTGACGATGGATTACTTCGCAAGCATTTCTGTAACACAAGTTAACCGTACGAGTAACAGTCGAGCGAAATTTGTGGATCTTGTATTCACATTTGATTATAGGTTCTCAGAAGTTTTGACATCTCTACCACACTCCAGTAATGATAAATATATTTCACGAAAAATGCGTCATTCCTTCCAGTAATAATTTGTTTTTTGATTTTAGAAATGCTGACCTGCTTTCACTACAGCTCGTTAGAAATTAAAAATTTTAAACAGTTTCCTATATATTATAATTACGTTCCCCAGATTTAAGTGGAGTTATCTTCCAACCCACGAGGTTTTTGGCAATTCATCAACACTAGAAGGAAGGTTGTTGGAGTCCTCTCTCCTATAACCTTTCAGAGCTGCTCTGCTAGGCTTCCCGTTGATATGTGCAATTTATTTGATAATTTCTTCGAATCAGGCTATGAACCGTATCAGACGCCAAATGTCAAACGTTTTGAGCTTGTATAAATAATCAGGAATTCTCTCAACTATTGTTTACCTTAGAAGGGTGCAGGTCATGATGGATTTCCATGATGGTGAGCCTGTGCTATCACATTACTATTATCTTTAATGAAAGCCATAACGCAAGTTTTTCCTGATCCGTGGAAAATATACTTCATACGTCCCATATTCAAATCGGGTAAACGAAGCGAGATCATCAACTATTACGGGATTGCCTTACTTTCTATCATTCCAAAGCTCTTTGAATCAATGGTTCACCGATTTTTGTTTTTCCATACAAAACGGTGTGTTTCGCCTGTGCAACATGGTTTTTTTGCGGCAAGGCCAACAATCGCAAACCTAGTGTCCTTCAGCGGAAAAGTGATTTAAGCAACTTTTGTTGTTGGACTATCAGCAACAGTTTACCGTTAAATGTAAGCAAATGTATGACTTTTTCGTTTTATAGAATTCATTGCCCAGTATTTCCTATATGATATGCCAATTGATCGATTCGAATTTATGACTGATCTTGGAGTGACGTTCCCTTCGGATCTATAACATTTACCAGGCACATTAACTCTGCTATTTCTTCTGTGCTATGCTTATACCTTATGCTGGGTTTTATCAAGTGAAATTGTTACGAATTTACTGATCCGCTAACATTAAACTCTTTGTATTTGTCGTTTGTTCGTCCTGTTCTGGAATACGCCTCTCATGTTTGGTTTCCTTCATATCTGTGCCACTCGGCCAGGATTGAGTGCTTTCAAAAGCAGTTTGCCCTGTTTGCTCTCCAACGTCTACCATCCACACGTACTAACGTATACGAACTCCCACCTTATCGCCGTCGCTGCAATTTATTGGGATTGTCACAACTCAATCATCGACGAGAAATAGCTGCACCGCTTCGTACGTGCTCCGAGTTACTTGCTCGTGTAAATTTGAATGTTTCTTTTATATTTTAGATGCAAGTTTTTTTTTTGTTTTTACCGAATGTATCAATTTGTACAGTAGGTAATAATAATAATAAATAAAGTGTAGCTTTTTACAATTGCCAAATGTATTTTTTATAAAAACCAGCAATATTTGTTGTGGCTAAGTTTAAAAATTGAAACTTCAAATGATTACAAGAGCTTGGCAAGATTATTGAATGATATATTCTAGTGAGCTTTTGGTTAGCATTTAAATGAACGCCTTAGTGTTTGTTATCATACCATTTAAGTGTAAACTGGATTACACATCAATCAATCCTTTTGCATTTAAAATGAGTTTTTTATTCATTGAGATTTTTAAATGAGTGTTGAACTTTGGCGATGTTGTGCTGCGACGACATTAATTTAAGAACACAACGGATCCGGTTTTAGAATTCATCAAATTGCCCAGAATAATTGTTTTTAGGCTGGGATGGGATATTGCGAGAATTTGACTTTCCAGGCTGGTCAAAACTTTGACCAACATTTTATTTGTTATTTAAACTGTTTTTTCATATTTGGCTCAGACGTAGTATAAAGAGTCCCAAATAATATCCTGATGAGAAATTTTCAGCCCGTCGGGATTTTTGCGGGAATTTGTTGAGGTACAATTTTTTCATATTTGGCTCAGAGGTAGCCTAGAGAACCCTAAATAATATCGTGATGAGAAATTTCAAGACCAGTCAAAACTTTGCCCAGAATAATTTTTTTTTAGTTTTTGTAATAGTTTAGCAATATTCCATTTGCGGAATTTGACGAGGCAGTATTTTTTCAAATTTTACTCAGAGGTAGCCTTCTCATCGGGATATTATTAGGATCTCTAATAATATCCCGATGAAAAATTTGCAGGACCTTAACGTTGGCCAGATTTTTAGTTTGGGTTGGGATATTGTGGGAATTGTACTACCTAGAATTTTTTCATATTTGTGACTTTGAAAAGAATTAAAAAAAATTTACGATAATCAGCGTTTTCCCAATCTAAGTGAGCCCTTTACGTTACTTGGTGTATCACCAAAAAATTGGAAATGTTGAAAAGTGAGCTTTACGTTCCACAAGGTATATTGTAGCGTACTATATAATCATTATTAAAATCATTCACAGTTAAAAATAAGCTTGAAGCTTTTAGTTTAAGCTTTCAATTCTTCAGCTTGAAACAAAAGTTTCCAAATATTTTTAATTTTTGTAAGGGCGGATGTGCCCATACCTACATTTAATTGTTTTATAATACAAATTAGTAGCATTTCTGAAGCTTCCAAATTTAAAAAAGTTAAAAGATTCTTTTCTTCCCTAAAATATATCTAATTTTAGAATTATTTAAAAAAAAATGTTGGCCAAAGTTTCGGCCGGCCTGGAAATTTCTGATGAGGATATTATTTGGCACTCTATAGGTTACCTCTGACCCAAATATCAAATTCCCGCAATATTTTCCGATTTTTCCTACTTAAGCTAAATATAGTTAGCATCACTTTATAACAAATAATGATTTTCCGGTTTAAAGTCTGCCTCTCTAGTCGGGATACATTCTTGCAATAATTATTGATAGACCAGCCGAACACTTTCAGCCTAGTCTAAAAATAATTTTCCACTTAATTTCCCGATTGAGTATGAATTTAAAATCCGTATTCAGGAATTAAAATTTGTGGTTACCAAATCGAAATGTAAGCCGTATTCTCGAAACAAAATCCTATACATATAGGATTAATCAATTTCGCTCAAATTCATATGTTTGCTCATTTTAAATTTAAAAGCTTTGATTGATATGAAATCCAGTTAACACTTAAATTGTATGATAACTAACACAGAGGCGTTCATTTAAATTTTAACCAAAAGCTCACTAGACTACATTATTTAAAGCACCAGTTTCTAAACTTATTCACATCAAACACCGCTCATTTTTATAAAAAGTAGAATTTAACTCATAATTGATATAAGCTTATCACAAAACTTTTATTAATTAAAATTGCAATTGATAAAAGCTACACTTTATAAAAACCAACGAATAATTCAGTTCAAATAATGTTTTTAACTAAAGAGCTTTTACCAATACTATCAATTAGAAGCTTAAAAAGTTCAATTAAATTAAAAATCAACTTTATTAAAACCAGATTTGAATTGAAGATTGATTTTGAGCTATTGAATTGTGAAGAACTTTCTATTTAAAGCAATATAATAGTTCGCTAAATTACTTAAATCTTCCGTATTCATAGATTCGGTTTGAATATACTTACAAGGGACTAGAGAGTACAATCCAAAAAGCAGGACCATAGCAGGTGGTTCGCTTGTTCTTATGAAAGCTTAATGGTTTTCATTTCCACAGCTTAATAAATAAAAGCACTGTGATACATTGATAAAATTGTTTGTCAAATTGGTGGCAAATTTAACAGAAAGTTGTTATAAAGCTCGAATTCACTTATATAAAAAATTGAAGAAATGTTTGCTTCCCAAGAACTTTTTTTAAACAAGCAATAAAAGCTTTATAACCGTCGTTTTTGATTTAATTTTACATTGGCTATAATTGTAGTTGACTAAGAAATTTGCAAAGCTTTAATTTCTATATAAAATTACTTAATTCGACTCTTTACTCAGCATCAGAAATACCAGCTTTAGCTTAGTCTTGCTCGGTATAAACAGGAAAAGATTTGTTTGGAAAGTTACAAATATTTTTTGTAAATTTGATAGAAGCTTTAATTAAATTATTAAACTTGAAAGCTTTCACGTGATTATACACGTTTAACTAAAACCTTAATATCAAGTTTAAATATTAAAGCTTTATTGATAGAATTTATATGTATTAATTGTTATACCAATGTTAAGCTCACAATTCAGTTTTTTTTATACAATACATTTTCAGTTAAACCTAAAATAAACTTTTGAAATCCATCTCCATATTAGGATCATCAGTTTTTAAAAGCTATTCAAATGTAAAAGGATTGTATTAAGTTATTTATGTTTTTTATACCACACAATCAAATTAGACATGATTTAATGTTTAAAACCTATATTGGAAATCTCGACTGGCTCATGTCAACTTTTTAATATTCAATTAATAAAAATTAAACCCACAACAAACTATTTTTTCGCACGGTTTACCACTTAATTGATCAAAGCTCTGCGAAAAATGATGTACAAAGTATTAAAATCGTTTGTTAACTTGAAATCAAAATGAACTGTAAACGATTTTTCAGCTGAATAGATTTCGCTTAATTAAAAACTTTAAACCAGGTCCGATGATATTCTTTGTGACAACTAATAAAAGCTTGATCATCGATTCTAATTTATAGTCGTTGAATATCAAATTTTCAATCTAATACGGTTTCGGGCTTTAATTTTAATTTATGAAAGCTTTTAATAATTTTAGAATTTTCAAAAAAATTGTTTTTTAACACACTTCCAAATAAGTATCTTATTCAAATATGAAAGCTCTATTCTTGACATTTTTTGTTATATCAATGTACATTGAGTTGTAAGCTTTTCGAACTATTCAGGAAGATCAGCACAATTCGTTGAAATGCTGTATAATTCACTTAATTTTTCACTAGGTGGATAACAATTTGATAAACGGAAATACACAGAAATTGGAGGTTTTTAATGTTAACCGTTGCGTTTTATTGTAAGTATTCTTATGTTTGATTTAGCATTCTTAAAATAATTATAGGTTACCAAAATATCCAACATCGTTCGTAATATATAACTTTAGTTAGCATAACATAATTCATTAAAACTACATTTCGTCGATTATTCTTTTTTTTTTGGCACACACCAATTTTTGTATTTCTGATTTTGACTACCACACATTCTAGTATCCAACAAAATAAAATTCATTCATACAACCCAATAAATTGTGTTGGCGAAACGACCTCCATACGGTGATACATTTCTAATGTAGGATATTTCCATCAATGAGAAGCAAATGAAATTTTGTGTGTAAGTGCTGTTCAAGGATAGATCTGAAACTGATATAACTATACAAAATACTATATAATAAAAGCTGTGTCACAAAAAATTTATAAATTACGTATATATTAGAGATCTCGAAATCTTATTTAGTCTTGTAATTTTCCAGTTAATATAAATAATTTTTTCCTCCAGAACTAAATTACGTCCGAATTTTTCCTCCAGAACTAAATTACGTCCCAAGCTGTTGCAGATTGGGACTGCTGTAAGGAAATGATCGAAACTTGCAAGTTTGAGCTAAGAGCAATCAAAACAAGTGCTTGGAGACTCAACTGTGGTATTATAAAGGAGTCCTCGGAGGCGGCCAGGCTACTAAAAGGACTTTGATCTAGTCCGTGCGGTTATCTCCAACGGCCAGATGATTCATGGACTAAGTGTAGATGGGAATCAATCGAGCTACTACTAGAAACGGATTTCCCGGAGTGCTCGGTACTAACTCTAGAGAGACCCATGATAAATAAGGGTGTATTCCTCGCAGGTCATGTAGTAAATAGGCGAATAATCTTGTGGGCAATAAACAGGTTTAAGCCGTACAAGTCGGCAAGACCTGATGGCATTATTCTAGCGGATATTCCGCGAACTATTGATATAACCCTACCCTGGCTAGAAGTCATCTTCAAAGGCAGCTTAGAACTTTGTCACATTCCTAGTAAAAGGACTGAAGTAAAATTAATATGTTTTTATTCCTAACGCGGGACAAAGCTCTCATTACTATCCCAAAGACTTTAGGCCTATAAGCTTATCCTATATTTCTATTTCTATTAAAATCACTAGAAAGATAGAAAGATAGAGACTTACATCAGAGACTCAATAAAGCCGGGCGAGCTTTCGAAATCTCAAAACGCGTACTGTACGCGACGATCGGTGCCAACAGCTCTCAGTTCCCTTATTGAGAAATCACTTGAATACTAGGATTATTCCTTGGTAACTTTCTTGGATATAAAAAGGATCCTTTTGCAACATCAGACCAGGGGCCAGAGTCGGGTTCATGCATGTCTGGCGGTAGACGGGTCACTCAGAGGGTGTATAGATAAAATGCTTCGAGGCAGGATCGTGACAGCTCGTCTGGGTGGATCGTCTGCCGATAGGTACGTGAGATTGCTTTCTTTGGTAAATATTCTTGTACGCTGAGTGAGTGCATGCAGTGCGCACTCGGTTATCCGTCTGAGTAGGCCATCAGCTGTGGACTGAACGCAAATCCACAGAAAACGGAGCTGGTTCTCTCTACTAGGAAGCACAAACTTCCTCAGTGTCACCCGCCAATATTAAATGGAGTGAAATACCTCGGGCTACTTTTGGAAAGCAAGCTAAGCTGGACACCAAACCTTTTAAAAAGAGTAAAAAAAGCTACTGTAGCGCTCTACTCCTACAAAAATGCCATTGGAAAGAGATGAGGTATGGAGTACCACATAAAGTACACTGGTTTTACGTCTCAGTGGTCAAACCTATACTACTATAAGGGTTTGTCGTTTGGTGTCCAGCATTAAATACGATGGCTAGTCTAAAATTATTGATGAAAGTCCAAAGAACCGCCTGCTTGTGTATAAGTGGGGGCCCTCAAGACCACACCTAATCAAGCTCTGGAGATTCTCTTTCATCTCACATGCTTTGATCTTGCAGCCAAGCAGCTTGCATCTTGCACAGCCTTTCGGCTCAAATCCGTATCTATGTGAACCTGTACCAGTATAGGGCACTCATCTATTCTGTGCAACAAGGATATTTCTGAAACAAGCGACTATGCTATTGCTTCGCCATCTGTTGAATGGGGATTCCAGATTAAGTTTCCCACCAGAGAGGACTGGGTGAATGAAACGGTTATGGACAATGAAGCAATAAACTTCTAATTGAAAGATTGCTGAAAAAGGTATAGAGGGGTTGACTGTGGGGTATTCTGTGAAGCACTAGGGGTCAACCTCTCTTTTCGGCATCCCGACTTTTGCAGTGCTTTTCCAACTGAACTTATCGCGATAATGGAAGTCATGGACTGGTTCAAGTAAAATGTAATATCTAAGAAGGATATTCGAAATTTTACGGGTAGCCAAAGGTAGCCCAGAACTCTCTGGCATCTTTAAATAAGATGAAATAAGAAGGAAATAACTTTAAAAAAGAATGAAGAAACTGTGCTCCTTCTGCTCAACACCTGTCCTAGTCGAGCGCATAGCAAAATAAAAGTTATGCGAACTTTCCATTTGAACGACCTGACGAATCTTATTAATATCGATGTTAAGGGCCTACAATGCTTCTTGGTAAGCTCAGGATGGTTCGACGAATGAAAAGGACGTAACAGAAATATGGTGCAGCTACGAACCAAATTGTGTCTATGCTAGTCCCTTAGGACGGCCACTCTAACCAAGCCTAAAACTGATCGATTCGGACGAAATTCTCCTTTAACCAATAATGCCCTCCGTTGGAGTGGTAACTCTATCAAATACAGTGTAGAACAGTAACTTGTATGTTGTGCAAAGGAGAGCTATATTGCGGCTATTTTCCATTCATCAGGTAAAACTAGGGTTTGCCATACTAATCAAATAAGGTCGAAAATACAGTTCCACAAAGCATCCCCTCCGAATATCAAGAGCTCCGAATTAACACAGTCCTCCTGCGGTGAGTGGTTTCGTTTTAATCTCGACATGGCCTTAGTGAATTCTACCTGGGAAGGATTCTCAATCCACTTCTCCGCAGTCTTAATTTGAGGTGACTCAACAACGCATGATGAACACCAAGTAGGCCGGTAAAATAATCATTCCATGCAACGATGTTGGCATAGAGGTTTCTATCCCAGTCACGAAAGGCGGTTTACGCATCAGGTACAGTTTTCATCGTATCTTCTGCCTACGTATTTGGTTGCTGACGGATAATTTCTCACATCCTGCACAATCCGAGCCCGTCCATTTGAAATATAAACATATGGTCATTTTGACTGCGAGAGGTTTTGCGAGGGTGAATCCATGTCTTTGAATGGATTTATTCTCATACCATTATTCGTCGCAGTTTTGTGTCGGGAGTACAGACCTATGTTTTTACACAAGTCGGCCTGATTTCTGCTCGCCTAGCATTACAGTCCCAAATTACTATTCTAAAATCGCGATCGGGTATAGTAATAATGAATGATCTAATTAAATTAATACTAATTTTGGAACCACAATCAGTTGAAATGCTATACAATGGAACTTTTTCGGACTTAAATCCGAAACTTAATAATTGAGGTTTAAGCGTAAACCAATTTGTGTATCTGGCTTGTAAAATTTATTATACATTTTAGTATCCAACTCACTGGAAAAAATTCATTCAAATTATCAAACAGTTTGTGTTGGCGAAGCGGTACATGGCGAAATAATGTATTTTATAATGAAGGATTTTCATCAATGAGAAGCCAATAAATTTTGTGTGTAAGTGGCGTTCAAGGCTAGATAATATATATATAGAGCTGATGCATTCGACTTTTCGTATAATATGTTGATATGCATTCCGACATATATATATATATATATATATATATATATATATATATTTGTATACATAAATATCAATAACGAAATCTACCTACACACGATGCGGTATAATATATTTCCCCGCAATAAATAAATTCTGGCAACATTGCGAAACGGAAAACCTGTAACAAGGAAAAACTGTTTATTTCCACTTTTTTATTCATTCCATTCAGTCGACGATATACATGTCAGGAATTTCGATATACTCGGTCTTATTAGTTTCTATTAAATATTTTAGGAAAAAAAATTCATACATACATACATACATACATAAATATGTATATACATTTGTTTCGTTGCTTACGTCATTATTTTTTTTTTTACATTGCGTAGGTGTCTGCTGGCGCACCCACAGGGATAAATAATATTCAATGTGATAATACAGAGATGAATTTTTTGTGGTTCATGTCTTATAGGGTAACCGACATAAAATTCTAGTTGTTGGATTCATCACTGGTGGAAATTTTTATTTTTATATTTTTTTTTTTTTTTCAATGGAGAACGCCTTATATACAATACTCAAATCATGCGCCTTAATTCATACTACACATTTCCTTTTGTGCACACTACAACAACAAAATGCCATAAAATATCTACTTCTCTTTTCATATCGTGTACCGAATTTTCATTGATACTTTTACCATTATACATTTTCTATATACGTATACGCGGAAAAAAGAAAGAGAAGAGCTTTCGGTTCGGTCGTGTTTTATATATATACATTTTTAAATTATTTTCCCTTAGTTCGAGATCTTTTCGTATTTTTTCCTTTTTCCAGTTTTGTTTTGTGCTTTTTTATTTTGTTATCCATTTTCACACACAACAATCCACATACCAAAAAAAAAAAATTAAATATTTTTATATTTTCGAACGAAAAATCTATTTCATTCGCGTTTTTCATCCTTAACGAGAAACGTATAAGTTATCGGTTAAAAGCCACGTTATGGCCAAAACGGCCTCAAAGGGTGGTCATATTTACCCCCTAAATTATTTTATTTAGAATAATTAATACAAACAAAAAAAAAACAACTAAAAATACAAATAAAAACGCAAACAAATAATTTTTTTTAATATTTATATTTATTTGAAACAAAACCTTTAACAAAACTTAAAAAAAAAAAAGAAATTTTAAAAACACAAAAAAAAAAGCTCTAAAATATATATTTTATATACCGAAAATCGCGAATAACTCTAGTGAACACATAAAATAAAAATAAAATTAAATTTTTTATTTGGTATTATTTATTACTTGCAGTGGCTTTTTGATTTTGGTGACAGCAATAAAAAATTATTTAGATATTTTCAAAAGTTACAAAAAAAAAAAAATTAAATTAAAAAGCAAACCCAGAAAATCTCTTAAAAAATAATAATAAAGTGAAAGTTGTATTGCAAAGTGGTTTTAAAAAAAAAAAAATTAAAATAAAATAAAAAAGCTCATATATAGTGTTACTGTGCGAAATTATTATTTTTATTTAATTTTTTTTTTTAATTTTTGGTGATTTTTAACAGAATTATTGAGGAATTTATTTGGTCTAATTTAATAAAAATAATATTCTAAATTTAGTGCGGAAAATTGAGCAAAATAAAATAAATAGAAAAAAAGTCAAGTGTAAAACTTTCAACAAGTGTTTCTTCAATATACAGAGATATACATAGTTAATTTTTTGGTTATTTTCGTTTATTTCGTAAAATAATAATAATAATTTTTTTTTCTGTGTCTGTGTGTGTGTGTGTGTTTGTGCGTGTGTGTTTAGAAAATTGGGAAAACTAATATAATAAAATAAATAAATTAAAATCCTATATATAAATAAATTATATAGACGACGACAACCAGAAGGGTGGATTAGATAGAATTTTTTTTTTATAATATAATTTTTTTAGTTTTTTTAATTAATTAAAAATTAATTTATTTTCTCTATAATAATAAATAAATTAATAAATATATATCATTTATATATATTTATAAAAATATTAATAAAATATATAATGTTTCGTGAAACACTTCAAACTTTAGCATGTTTGAGTGTGCTGGTTGGCACGTACTCATTACACATAGCACGAGATGCATATCGACATCAACCACCACCAGATTTAAATGATCTAGATGTTTTAAACGAATTAACAATAAACAATCTAAATAATAATAATAATAATAAAAATACAGTAAGACCACAGAAATACAATTATGAATATAATAAAAAATTTATATTAGACGATGATATTGATTTGAACGATGATGACACAATATATGAGGGTATAATCAATCAACAGGAAAAACAACAAAAACCAATTTCAATGTTACCATTAATACCGTCATCATCGTCACAGCATGCCGCCGCAAATCAAATGAAATCACATGGATTACAAGAATTATTCGATAATTTGGATAATACAAATAAACTAAATGTTAATACAAATAATATAAATAATAATAATAATTTAATTAATAATAATAATAATAATTTAAATAGTAATGGTGGTATACTAGATATTAGATTACAACAACAACAGCAACAACAACAAAAATATAATTTAAATCAACAAGAGCAGCAGCAGCAGCATCAGCATCAGCATCAAGAACAGCAAACAACAATACAACAACATAAACGTTCATCGCCGCATGAAATGCTCGAGGATCATGATGATCCGGATCATCATGATCTCATCCCAAATAACAATAATAATAATAATGGGCATTCAGATATGCCCTCAATACCGCATGGTATTGCCAGTCCACTTATGTTACGGAATGCTCGTGCGCCCCGGGCATACGATGTACCACAAATAGGTAAGTTCTATATAATACATATTTACATTATTTTTTATATATAAAATAAATACTTGTTGATTGTTGATTAACGCCATTTTATTTATATAAATTCATATATGATATAAAAAGCGCTGTTTATACAAAAAAAAAAAAAATTGAATAAAAATGCGCATATACGACCTTTATAATAACTATATACAGATATATGTATACGTAAATATACTCGTACGTATGTACGAGAGTGAAGAAAACTAAAAATTACAAATTTCAAAATATTATCAATAAAATGTTGATACAATGTATACTTTGTCCAAGGTAGCTAGTTGGCTGGGGGTAACAAAAAACAAAAATTCCCAGGGAAGCTTTTTTTTTTTATATTATTCGTTTTAATTTTATTTTAGTTAGGGTTTTCGTTTAATTTACCGTCCGTCGGTAGTAAAAATGTATCAATTTCTAAAAACTTTGTTTAGTTAATCATTACTGTATAAATTTTAAGCTCTTGTGCCAAAACTCTGTGCAGAGCTTTTCGTACAAACAAATAATTTATAATTAACGAAAAATCAAACATTGTGTTGAGCGCTTCTCATTTAGTTGATTGATATACAAAACAAGCCTAAAAAAAGCGCTATACACATAATTTTCCTAAACTTCATTTATATAAGCTTTATGTGCGCCAATTATGTTTTTTCAACATTAAATGTATGAACCGTCGAATATGAATAAAAAATAACCATTCGAAAAAAGAACTGTAACTTTCTTTTTTAATTGTGGTAGGGCCTGGCTTCTTAATCCACGATTTAAAAAAAACATTAAGTTATGTTGAAGTTCTGTTAATGATTGTCGTTGAAAAAAGGATAAATCCAAATTTTGATAGAAAACTCTTTTTTCCTTGGTTGAAATCTCAGAAATGAAGCTTTTACTCTAAATCGTTTAAACTAGTGGGCCAACCAGTGTGATAAAAGCTTTCACTACTGTGTAAGTAAGTTTTTATCACAAAACTTTCCAAGGTGCTCTCTGAAAAGCTTAATGACAATAGATTTTTTTTTAATTCAAAATGACTATTGAAATATTACAAGGTTTCAATAGCGTCAATAATTTGTCATCAGCAAAATATAAATCATAAACCATAAAGTAAGTTAAAGCTTTTACCATTAAAACTTTAAAAAGCATACTATTTTACAGATTAATGTAAAAAAGTTTTTCTATTGTGAATGTAAGGTTTTATTCGAAAATATTTTTACCATGGCAGAGCTTTACGTAAATTGAAATAGGAAACAAACGATTAAATAAAGCACTTCTTAAAAAGCTTTCTTGACCAATAATGATTCACGATAATTTTTTCTCATCTTAAACTTCTAAACTTTTAAGTATGAATTACAAAACATTCCAGACAAGCTTAGGTTTTTTATTATTGGGGTAGAACCTGAATTTTAATCTATATACGATTAAAACAAATGATTAGGATAACCATTTTCGAAAGGTTTAACAATTAATCAAATCGATCTAGGTAATACTTCATTCGCAGATATGATAGCTTTTACTATTAAAACTTTAATTAATTTTGCCAACTACTTTGATAAAAGAATTCATCGTATACGTAAGGTATAGAACTTTGGTATTTGTGGTTAAAAAAAATTCTAATGCAAGCAGGCGTCAAAAGCTCTGTACACACAATTATCCTAAATTAAAATTCACGATATGAACACAATTACCCTAAATTTCCTTTATAAGCTAGTGTTAGTAAGATTTTATTAGAAGTTTTTGGGAGAGCTTTTACGTAAATTGTAATAGGAAACAAACTATGAAATTAACCACCTCTTAAAAAGCTTTTTTTATCAATAATGTTGAACGATAATTTTTCCTCGTATATAACAGTACAAGACCTTCCAGACAAACTTAATTATTTTAATATTGGGGTTGAGCCTGAAGAATAGCCATATTTAAATCACAGAAATCATATCGTATAAGTAAGGTTTTTGCATAGAGCTTTAGTATTTGTGGTAAAAAAAATTGTATGCAACAGCAGGTCAAAAAGCGCTATACACATAAATATCCTAATTTTTTTTGAATATAAAATAAGCATTCCAAAGAGGTGCTGCAACTTTTTTTTTAATTGGGGCTGGCTTCTTAATCCACAATTTAAAAAAAAACATTAAGTTATGTTGAAGTTCTGTTAATGTTTATCATTGAAAAATGTTTAAAACCAGATTTTGATAGAAAACTTTCTTGAACTATTTTCCTTCTTTTATTGGGATAAAATAGAGTTTGGAGTATCACAAGTTATAAAAGTTTTAATACTAAAACGTTCAAACTAGTTAACTATCTACTGTTAAAAAAGTTTTCACTACTGTGTGAGCAAGTTTTCATCACAAAAATTTACAATGTGTACTGAAAAGCTAAATAACAATTATGCAAGAGCTCTTTTATTTATTAAGAATAGGAATTGTAATAGTAAAAGCTTTCATAACCGCCAATTAACTTCTTAGGCGAAAAAGATAAAGCGTTTACCATTAAAACGATAACAACCGTTTTATTTTACAGATTAGTGTAAAAAAGCTTTTTCTGTTGTGTTAGAAAGGTTTTATTAGACGTTTTTTTTATCATAGGAGAGCTTTTACGTAATTTGGAGTAGGAAACAAACGGATAAATATAGCACTTCCAAAAAAGGTTTCTTCAACTTTTAAGTATAAATAACTAAACCTTACAGACAAGTTTAAGTATTTTATTATTGGGGTAGAACCTGATTTTTAGTCTATACGATAAGAAAATGACAAAAGTGACATCTTGTAAAAGGCTCAACAATTAATAAAATCGGTCAAGGCAATTAAATCATTAATTAGTTTTGCCAACCACTTTGATAAAAATGTACATCGTGTAAGTAAGCTTTTAGCATAGAGCTTTGGTATTTGAGCTAAAAAAGTATTATGCAACAGCAGGCCTCAAAAAGCGCTATAATAGCTATAAGATTTATGTGCGCCAATTATCTTTTCTTCAACAGTATTATTTTAAGCATTTAAAAAAAACTAGCTTTTCTTAATCCACGATTTAAAAAAACATTAAGTTATGTTAAATTTCACTTCTTAATGAATGTCGTTGAAAAACGTTCAAATTTAGATTTTGACAGACAACTATATTGAAGTCTCAGAAGTTATAAAGCTTTTACTACTGAAACGTTCAAATTAGTTAGCTAACTCTAGTAATAACAGCTTTGGCTACTGTGTAAGTAGTGTACTGTGAAGCTCAATTATGCAAAAGCTTTTTTAATTTATTTAAAAAAGGAATTGTAATAGTAAAAGGTTTCATGACCGTCAAAAATCGATTTTCAAATCAATCAATTTTAAGAAAAATTAATTAAAGCTTTTACTATTGTGTAATTAAGGTTTTTATTAGAAAGCTTTTTTTATAATGGGAGATCTTTTACGCAACTTGAAAAAGGAAACAAACGATTAGTATGAATAACAAAACCTTCTAGCTTAAGTTTTTTTTTGTTGGGGTAGAACCTGAATTTTAGTCTATACGATAAAAAAAATTATTAAGGCGACAACTGTTGAAAGGCTTAACAAATACAATTAAAAAATAAAGCTTTTACTTTTTTTAAGCAACAGCAGGCCTCAAAAAGCGCTATACACAAGAGATACGCATTCTACAAAAAACCTACACCCTTTTTTTTAAATTATGGTAGGGCCTAGCTTTATAATCCACGATTTAAAAAAAACATTAACATATATGTTGAAGGTTTGTTAATGTTTGTCGTTAAAAAATGTTTAAAACCAGATTTTAATAGAAAACTATTTTCCTTGGTTTATTGGGCATTTATAAACTTGAATTTGAAGTTTAAGGAGTTATAAAGCTTTTACTACTAAAACGTTCAAATTAGTTAGCTAATTCCTATTATAAAGCTTTTACTATAATAAAACGTGTACTGAAAAGCTAAATAACCATTATGCAAAAGCTTTCTTTTATTTATTTAAAATAGGAATTGTAACATTAAAAGCTGTAAAGTATAAATAATATCCAATTTCTAGTGAATCAACTGTTCAGAAAAAAAATGTTAAAGGTTTTACTATTAAAGCGTTAACAAGCGTATTTATTTTGTAGATTAGTCTAATAAAAGCTTTTACTATTAGATAAATAAAATTTTATTAAAACCATTTTTATCATGGGAGAGGTTTTACGTAAATTAGAATAGGAAACAACTGATTAAGAAGTGCTATATTTCTTAAAAAGCTTTCTTGATCAATAATGTCCCACGATAATTTTTTTTCGCCTAAAATTTCGAAACTTTCAAGTATAGTTAACTTTACACACAAGCTTAAGTTTTTTATTGTTGAGGTAGAACCTGAAGTTTAGTCTATAAGAAAAAAAATTATTAAGGTGACAATTTTCGAAAGGCTCAACAATTACGTAAATCGTTCAATTGCAGATATTAAAGCTTTTACTATTAAAACAATAAATCATTTTGTTAACCAGTATTTGTGCTAAAAAATGTATTATGCAGCAGCTTATACGTAATATGAAATATGAAATAGGAAAACTTTGACAATACAAAGGTAAAGGCATATCAAATTTTTCTTTAAGAAGTTTCCGTCATAAGTATGCCCATCAAATAAATTTTATAAGCTAAATTTCTAAACAGTTAGGTATGCCCGAAAAAAGAATTCCAAATCAGCTTACGATTTATATCATTATTGTGGTAGGCCCCGATGTTTTATTCACGTATAAAAAAAAGCTTTGTTGTTATAATGTGATTTTAATTCGTTAAGGCTTACGTTTACTGATTTGAACAGATATTCGAATTGAGATTTTCGTTGAAACCTTCTATCTTTGAAAGCTCAATAACTAATGTATTTCAACATTAATACAATAAGTTCAAAATTTTTTTAAAACTGACTCAACATTTTATTAATTTTTACAAATCAAACATTTCAAATTGTTTATTACCAGAAAAAATTTCGTGAACTATATGATTTGAAACGTAAAAGCTCAATAATAATTAAAAAAAAGTTTATCATAACAATACTTCCAGCTTAGAAGTTAAAGCTTTTGGTTCTGTTAAAGCTTTCATGACAAAATATGATACAAAAAATCAGAAAAGCTCTTATTTTATTTTTCCGAAAGGACTAGATTTAACACCACGTTAAAAAGAACATTGAATTATGTTGCAGGGCTTACAAATGATTAAAACTTTTCGTTACTTCCATTTTTAGGATAACTCTACTCCCATAAATTTGTATGATTTGTTCAAGCTTTCACTATTAACCGCACATTAAGCTCAAATCAATTAAGCAAGGTTTTTTCATTGGTTGCTTATCGTGATAATACGTTTCACAATTGTGTTAGAAAGCTTGACCGATAACATACTATTGCTTTTTATTATTGTGATAAGATTATAGGATTTCAACGGGTTTTATCAGATTAAACTTCTGTAAATTTGTTTATTTCTTTCCAACAATTAATGAACTCGGTCATCATGGGTCATCATACTTAATTCCCAGAAGTGAAAGCTTTTACTATTAATAATTCAAATTAAATTGAACATGTCCTATTTAAGAAAAAAGTTTGTTAATAGTACAAAAGCTTAGATAATTAGGTCAATTTCTATCAGGAAAGCTTTAGGTAGTGTACCTTACCCTGGAATAGAAAGTCCTACTGGGTTGGGATCCATATTAATGTGATTGTATCGTAACTTGTAAAGAATTTCAAATCTTTTTACTGGCAATATGCTTAAAACGAAATTAACCTAAATTGCTATCCGTATTGAATTTGTGACGCGTTGAGTAAAGTAAACTCGTTAAGATTTCTGCCTATATAGTTTAGAGTTTAAGCGATAAGCCAACCTAAATTTCTAATGTCATTATGATTGTCAACCTGAAAGCTATGTTACTGGAATAATTCTGCCAAAGAAATCAAATGTCGACATTGACTCATAAACCACTTGTTGATGCTGTTTTCAATTGTTATATACAAAGACTGACTGTGACAGTTAAACTCTAACTGTAACCCGTAATGGTAATAAGATATACTTTAGAGAATGTTTGGTGAGGCTGAAATTTTGAATAACACCGCAATTACTGTCAAGAACACAGCAATCATAATAAAAATGAAAATTGGAACCCAGTTCCTTCATAATATGTCTGTGAATCGGTAAAAATAACAAGAAAAACGAATTACCCCTAAATGTTGGTTCGTGTAAAATGAACATGAATTGAATTGATGATGTTGTTGTTGTCAACATGCACTGCGCTAGGTAAATTGCCATATTCTAGCAAGTAGAACTATCGGATGATTTTCTAATATTTGAAACGAATTAAATGTCCCAACCCAATATCGTATATATACAGTTCAATGATTCAAGTATTTTAGTATAAACGCGTGTAAACAATATTCTTGCTATATATACATAACTAATACTCGTTTAAAGCATTCATACAACATATTGCCCATACCAAAATAGTTTTCTTTCAGAGGCAAAACACATTTTTAACAAAACAGGATTTGTAAAGAAAAATAGTATATGTTTGGTATTATACCAATATGGGCACAATAAAAGTTCTAAATTACCATAAATAACGAAAATCAAAGTGCTGTGGGTTACTCGCGTAACGAAATAAAAATCAAGGAGTGCGATATTCATATAATATGTGTGCACGGTTAGTGTATTAAAAAAAAAATTGTTTAGATATTTTTAGAAAACCGAATGTGAATAAGGTGTTAACGTGAAAAATGAGTTTTTTGTACTTTTGATGAAATAAATAAAAAAATAAAAAAAAAAAGGTTTGGTTCAAGCTTTTTCCTTTTATTATTTGTGAATGAAAATTTTTCTGAACCAAATAAAAAATAAATATTCCACTTTAACCATTCTTGGAAGCACACAAAATAAAATAAAATAAAAGTTTCCTAAAATAAAATATTGACATTATTTTTTGGTTATTCGACTAACGAGAGCGAGCGAGAAGAACCAGTATAAAAAAAAGATAAGACTGCAAACTTAAAAAACGAAGAGTTTTGCATGGAGATGAAAATCTTAATGGTTGTTCGTTAGTTAGTTAGTTAAATCAAAAAAAAAAGTGTTGTTATGTACCTTGCTATATATGTTCTCTAACTTTAACGAATATGAATCTAAATTTTTTGGATTGGAAAAATTAAGTGGCAGTTATAAAACTTTTTTATAATATTGGTGTGTGTCTACTTACATATATACATAACGATTTGGTATATGGATATGTTTATGGTTTTTTTTTTTCGTGTACGGTTGAGCGATTATTACAGTTTTTGAACTTCTATTACATTATAAATAGATAAAAGATTTTTTACTTTATCGTTTTCGTGTTATAACGAAATAGATATTTTATTTTATTTGATTTTTATATGCTTGAGTTATTTATTTTTAAATTAAGAAAGAAACCAGATATCGTCTATAGGTTGTATATATAAATAATACTTTTACGCCGCGGCTTTGATCGGTAGCGCTCCCACTTTATTAAATTACGATTTAATGATTGATTCCGCATCGATTAAATTTATAGATATAAGAATTTTAAAAATTTGCATTTACTCCAGGTCTTCTCGGTAGGATTTTGATCTATTTACAATTTAATAGGTTAGATTTAGAATGTTAAGCCATTTACGTGAATAACATATATTTTTTTACAATTTTATCATTGAAATCAAACATACAAAATGAATTAAAATTAATTAGAAAAAATATATGTCCTAATACTCTAAGGTACTCCTATATATATATTTAGACTGAGTTACGTGCTTTCTATCTATTAAACATAGTATGAAACAACCTTATAAATAGTTTAGAGATAGATATTTGTTGGTCAACAGTGTCAAATGATGTTTTAATATTAATGAAAGCTGCCACTGCCTTATCAGTATACTATTTGAACCTTCAAACACACTATAGAGGACTAGCATAGATACAATTTAGTACGTAACACTACTCTATTCTCGTCAAACTATCCTGAGCTTACCAAGAACCGTTGAAGATCCCATTAATATTATTCTGATGAACGCTAGACTAGGATAGGTGCAGAGTAGGTAGAGCACAGATTATTCCGCCTCCTCATCACCCCAGCTACAACAGAAATCATGGGCGGGACACTCATTCTACTCGCATATATATACCCCAATGAGACAATGTCCCATTATACCTCCCACGACCATACCAATATGGTGCCGTCGAAGCGATATCAGTTGGCTGGATCTGGACCGGTCCAGTCTAGGCCAGATTTAACTAGTTATTAAACACGAACTAGCGATAGAGCATTTGAAGTTCGTTGCTTTTTTGAGGAAACTTTATATCCTTTACATTCCATACGCTTTTGAAGTGCCCTGGCATCCACGTCAGACGGATGTTGAACTGATCAACCTACTTATTTAAATTTATTTATTTTATTGGCTGTCCGTAAACATGCGAATATCCCTCATAGATATTACATTATAATGCTAAACATCTTGTTTCCTCACATCTTCAACCAATTCATGACATCCCTGATCACGATAAGTTCAGGTAGAAAAACACTGCAAAAGTCGGGAAGACGAAAAAAGAGGTTGATCCGTAGTGCTTCACAGAATACTTCACAGCCAACCTTTATATACCTTTTGAGCAATCCGTGAAGATACTTATTGCCTAATTGTTCATAACCGTCTCATTCACCAAGTCCCCTGGTGAAAAACTCAGTTTGGAATCTCACTTCTACAGATGGTTAAGGGATAGCGTAGTCGGTTGTTTCAGAAATAACCCTGTTACACAGGATAGATGAGTATCCTATTTGTTAGAGGTTCACATAAATATGGATTTGGCTGTGCAAGATGCAAGCAGCTTGGCCGCAAGATCCAAGGGTATGAGATGACGTGGGTAGATGTGCTCCTGAGAGCTCCACTTATACTCAAGCAGGGTGTTCTTTGAACTTTCATCAATAGTTTCAGGTTAGCCGATATAGCCAAGCACATGTTGTTCAATGCTCCCCGTAAGATTCTACACAACTTCTCATGTGATTTATTCAGGCCAAGACTTTTGTTTTAGACTGGTTTATCACAGGCAGTTCGTTGCAAACAATTCGCAGCAAAGCAGCGCCATCTATCACGATAATGTTCTGATATTTGTATTACTAGATGAGGATTAGGCTATTTTTTGATCGATTAGGATAAATCTCAACATATTGGATGGAAATTCGAATTTAAATTGATTTTTGTATAAAGTTCTGCATCACTAATATTGATAAAACTCAGCATGTTGAAGGGCAATGGGATTAGAAAATGATTTTAGAATGAAGTTCTAGCTTACCTATACTAAAGTTTAACTGTCCTATTTCTTTACCGATTCTGATGACATCTGGCATGTTGGATTGAAATGGGATTATGAATTGATTTTTGCATAAAGTTTTAGAATATTACTAATTGTGGGGAATAAACAATCTTTTTTTGTGTGTATCATATTGTGGAATATGGCCAACTGGAATGAAACTAGGCTATTTCTGTAAAAGTTACGGTACATTTAATTTAATTTAAACATTTTTTGTTTTTGTTTTCAACTGAAGGCAATTCTCTCCCGGATAATATTATATTACACTAATTTTAAGGACAAATTTTCATAAAGAGGACATATTTGGTTACATTAAGCGAATGAAAACTATTCTAATTCATATTCCAAAAATTATCTCAAACATCATGTTAGAATTTTCATTTCAACCGAACATGTTTAAATACATCATAATCGGTTATCGAATAATCTCAAAATTCATTTTTAAATCCTGTTTCTATCGAACAGCTAATGTTTCGTCATAATCGGTAGAGAAATGGACAATGAACTTGGCCATATGGAGTTGGCCATATTCAAGAATTGTATTTAAAAAATATTTAATCCTACTTTTTACAAATCAAAAATCACTTAAAACCCCTATTTCCGCATCCAACATGTCGAGTTTCATTATAATCGGTCATAAGGATTATAGGGTAGATCCGTTGGTCATTTCCAACATGTCGAGTTCTATTATATATGACTATAATCAAGAAATAACTTTGTTCCGTGGCCTCGTTTCCATCAAACATGTCAAATTTGATAATAATTTAATAATTAATTGTCGCGCTGAATTGCCATCACGATTCGCAATGAATTGCTTGCGCTGAATTCCTGTCGCGATGAACTGTTATCGCGTTGAATTGATTGCGACAAATTTCTTATAATGAATTTCAAACGATAAA
Organism: Tipula unca; assembly: GCA_951394425.1. Classification (NCBI taxonomy): domain Eukaryota; kingdom Metazoa; phylum Arthropoda; class Insecta; order Diptera; family Tipulidae; genus Tipula; species Tipula unca. Next base: position 171,417,225 of record OX596380.1, on the reverse strand, counting down.
TGGCTTGCGATAAATCGACCGGTTACCAAATTTTACTGGTGAATCGTGTTAACGAATTATAACCAAAATCTGTTTCTGTAGCTATTCTTTTATGTACACATTCGACGCTACTGTTCAGGATGTCATAAATACCTGGCAAAGACCATGAGTCGACAACTGTAAGATCAACAAACCACAAACTCTCTTGATTGATTGAGTGATATGCCTGCCCGAAATTCAGGAAAGTAATTCGCAGCGAAAGTAATCTACGCAATATTTTACGTATCGATCATCTCTATACTCCCAATGCTCTATCTCAAATTTTGTTAATTTCATTTGAGGATATCTTGTATAATGTTTGACAGATGTCTACATCTATCAATTTTTGCTACAGATGCTCCAAAATTAATAATAAATTAATTTGGTTACTACTTCCTGCATGTAATAATCAAATGAATAAAAATATCATATTAGACGTACACCAAATTCTGATTGTGGGCTCAGGTATATATGAAAAAACCATGATATGAGTGTTTAAGGCCGCGGACTATTACGAAAGACATTTTATCAAATAGTATGCAATTAGCTGCAAATATTTCAAAAAAAATTTAATTGAATCCCAATCGTTTTATGTATACGATCCTCCATTCAAATTTTATTTAAGACGGTGTCCGAAACCTGTGATAAAAAATCGTGAATTAATTTTTTGATATTTACTTGAAAATACCGAACACACCCAAATTATTCTAGTCAATTACTATGATAATTTTTGGCAGCTATCGAATAATTTGTCTGCGCATGTCCAACTTTTGATTTGTTTGACACACAAATATTCAAATGTTTCAAAATTCTGTTCAAAAATCAAAATTAAATTGAAATATTAATTATATTAAATTAATTATATTATATATATATATATATATATATATATATATATATATATATATATATATATATATATATATATATATATATATATATATATATATATATATATATATATATATATATATATATATATATATATATATATATATATATATAAATATATTAATTATTATATTATGCGAAAGTTTGAATACGGAAAATCTTTAGACTGTGTAATGAAGGCGTATGTTGTAAACAAGAATCCACACATTACTGTTGCTTTAAAACAGGAACTGATTAGACGCAAGGGTTTGGAGCGAGCAATTTTCAAATTACGATTTATCAAACGATATATAAATGAGTCACGTTTCACAAAAATTCTACTGGATGCAATCGAGGTTTTTCTAAACGTGTATGGCGAATCGTTGGGAGAATTTTCCACCAAACTGGCAAAGCAAATTCTCGATCTGGTGAACCGATTGAAGATGGAAGAAGAGCTGACGATGGAATGTTTAAATTTACAAGGCGTGTTAATAACAGCTGGAGCATCTGTAGCGGAGACCACATTAGTCCTACTAAAATGTCTTCGGCGTTAGAACCTTCGACCAGTGCAGATCGGCATGCAATTATAAATGTCGATAATGATAACGATTGTGCATAAACCATCTAATTAGTATTTTTTTTATTTTTTCAACAAATCCAACTCAATTTGAACATTTTCTAAACATTCATAATATTTCTACGTGATTCATCTCAAGCTGCATACGTTCCTGACTGCTGGACGCAAATTCGATACATCCCACCTTAATTCCTTCTTTTTGACATGCGGTCGATGATAACTGAACTTTTAAATTCCATGACAAATCCTTCAACCGTTTTGTTTTCCCATTTTGTCCTTCCACCTCATTTAAGATTGGTTTGGTTTGGTGAATAGACGGTAATCTAATCACCCTCGGCATTATACGGTCGAACGTAAAATCCAGCATTTTATGGACTATATCACTTATTGTTGACCTCGGTATATCCATAATTCCACTGACCATTCTGTAACTGGGTGCCACTTCCCAGCCATAACAAAAATGCCATCAGTTCAAGTTCTGGAGACCACCCACTACACTTTTTATTTAAAAACAATCCAATTTGCTGAAAGGTTTTGGCTGATAAGCGTAATTGTTTACGGGTCTCACTGTCCTCGTATGCCAAAATTCGTTTTATTATTGGGTTTTGGCTTTGTGGTGTATATGGCATCTTGTTTCGTCTCAACAACATCCTGGTATTTAACCGTTGTTGTATGTGCACATAATAATAATACAGAACCATTAAAAGTATTATTGGTGTAGTGTAGTTTGGAATAATAATCTATTTTGCTTGAGTTGAGTCAATTAAGCAAATAATAAGCTGTGTTATATTATTTTCCCGTTTACCAACCAATGAATTTTGTTAATAGGGATGGAATATCTGTTATGCATACAGCCAATTACAAGAGAGGTAGTTTGGAATTGAGACCTTTAACCGAATACTAAGCTGTGTTATACTCTTTGCCCGTTTACCAACTAATGAATTTAGTTAAAAGAAATGCTCAGCAAGAAGGTATGGAACATCTGCCATGAAAACAGCCATATAAAAGGGGGGTTTTTTGGAACAATAATCTATTTTGCTTGAATTGAGGCAATTATGACCGAATACTAGTTCTGGAAGATATGGGACACGTGCCTTGGATCAAGCACAAGGTAATTGGCTGTATCCATGGCAGATATTCCGTATATTCTTGTTGGGCATCCCTCTTAACAAAATTCATAGGTTGCGGTAAAAATTTTGAATTCTAACATTTTTAATTTACAATTCTGACTTGGTGTTAAAATTTTAGAAATATCAATCTGGATGTCGGTTACTAACAAATACTTTGACTACTTTGACACTACACATCCATTATTTTAATATTAATTTTTGTAAATTTACTATAAAATTTATTAGTTGCACTTGTCACAAAATATTTGAGGTTATAAAAACTAAAATTGCCATATATGACGTGGGGAAAAAACTTATGAGGTGGGGAGATTTATTACACATTTCAGACAGCATAATAAAAAATCGTGAATGTAGGGGAATGTCAAAAAATTAATTCACGATTTTTTATCACAGGATTCGGACACAGTCTAAAAGAAATATCTATAAATTGAAATAACTATATACTAAAGATTGGCTCAATAAAAATTACTATCTCTTATTGGGACATCCTTTACTATATACAATACATTTAACAACAGTATACGTACGAATATATATATGTACTCATATAAGTAATCGAAATGTCATTACGCTTACATAACTCTATATATAATATATTGATTGCTCATATGTATATATATACGCATATTACAGACATACGCCGCTATAAGGTGACCGAGCATATATGTATGTATATATATAATTAAATCAATCGTCAATTATTTTAATTTACGTAATATGCGGGTGGAATGAAAAGCCAAAACTGAACTCATCCCCAAATATCCCAAATGTGTTGTATACTTTTTTCGTGGCATTCCAATTTCGTGTACATATTTTATAAATTAAGTTCGTAAAGTAATTACAATAAGTACAAAATGACAACAGAATCTAACTATCTAGATAGGTATACCTATATATATAGTAAAGTTATGTATGGTTAAAAGCCATTCAATTATTGTGTTTTGTTCTGGAGTTGGGTTCAAGTGCCAATAATATTCGAAATAGATTATGGATTACCCGCAATTATATAAATAATATTATAAAAAAAACAATTCAATATTACGATTAAAATGTGTTTTCAATTTCAAAAATTGTTATGACCTTTACAAAATATGGTTTTAATAGTTTGATTGGTATAGTTTTTGATAACTACGAGTATTAACTTTACTACAACAAATGTACTATTTATACATATAGTTAAATTCAACAAGCTACTCGTAGTGTATATTGGTATATACTCACAAAAAGATAGTTATCGAGAGATTTTTGTTTTGTGTATAAATAAAAAAATACAAAAAAGCTTTCATGTTGAAAGCTATATACACAATTTTATTAATTACCAGTTTATACGAATATAACGAATTAATTTTGTATGACGCTCTTTGACATTTCAGTGTATGTACCTAGGAGAATATATATATATATATATATATATATATATATATATATATATATATATATATATATATATATATATATATATATATATATATATATATATATATATACCATACCGCGTGCGGTGGTAAAAAAAATTAAAGAATCGCGCACATAAATCATCGAACGAAAAAAAAAAATTTATGAGATATTAAGATTTATGTATAAACATAATATGTACGTTAACATAAAATTTGTTATGTTTGGTGTAATCGGATAAATATTATATATGCGTACATGAAGAGGGAGTATTACATATTTTATAATGATTTTATGTTTATATATACTTATGTACATATATACTTATATGTATGCCAAACATTCTTAAATTACATATCAGAATGCTACCAGAAAATACCATTAAAAGTCGGTGAAATGGAAATAAGAGAATATATACATATGTATATATCGATAAAAGCACGAAAAATTTTGAATGACACCAAAGTTCGGTACTTTATGATTTTTGGTTTAAGTATCTTATCCACACATACATATGTATATACGTATATATACTACGAAACATCAACGTAGAACATAGGATATTTTCTTGGAAACAGTATGATACGATACTAGAAATTAATGTCTGGTTCGGTTTTTAAATAAATAATGAGAAATTCGGATGAATTTTATACGAAAGTTCCAATCATTTCTAATATTCATATTCGAATGCGCATGTTTGTTGATGGCGGATTAAAGCGCACGACCGCCAAATTATCGGATATACATATTTACTTAACTTTAAAAATATTTAAAATTTTAGCTATCGGTAGTCTAACCTCCCAAAAGTGACCCCTCCACATTGTGACCACCTCTATGTGTTGACCGATATTCTCTTTGACGTAGCACCTTTAATACTAAACGTATGGGAATTGTATTCTCAATAAAGTATTTCGAATTTCTTAATGTGACCAACAAAATATATAGTGCTGGTGATATACTTGACGTTACTCAGACGTTATAAAATGATGAGCAGTGAGGTTGATACAGCTCGGGTCATCATAATCGAGACATGCGATATTTTGTGGCTTATTTTATCACCGCTTTATGTAGCCGAACCTAACATCCAGGATTACCGCCAAATTGCAGAAGATTTAAACAACAAATGGAATTTACCCAACTGTGTGGGGGCTATTGATGGAAAACAAACGTTCATTTATTATTTTTGTATTATTCTGGGTAAAATAGGTAGTGCAAAAATTTTGCACCCGTCGCAAGTTGTCCTATAAAACGTTTCCAGAAGAATAAAATGAAGTTTCGCATTAAATTATGGAGAATTTTAAAGAAAAATTTGCAGAAATTTCCGGATATGTGGCTGCTGATGTTTTTAATGCAGGTGAATGTGTTCTTTTTTTTTTTTACAGCAATGCCTAACAAGAGCTATGCTTTCCGTGGTGAATATTGCAAAAACTGCAGTATTATACGAAAATAAAAATCTCCACGAGCATTTAAAAATTTGAAAGCGGAAAATTTATCGGTGATACGAAGATTAAATAGTAAAGTGTGGATGACCGGAATAAAATTTGGGGAATTTTTAAACATTGTAAATCAGCAAATGAAGAAACAAAAATGAAAATGTTTACTTACACTATAGATAATTATCCAGCACATCCTCGTATAGAAAATTTATCTAATATCACACTTATGTTTCTTCCTGTTAACACAACCTCGATGTTAGCCCCTAGACCAAGGAATAATTAAAAATTTCAAACATTTTCATAGGTCACTTTTATTCAAATCATTGTATCTGAGACGATTGTAGGAAATGTCTCGGAATTCACTACAAACATCGACGTGTTCGATACAGTTCAATAGAGTAGCATGGAACAATGTTAAAATCGAAACGATTATTAATTGCTTCAAAAAACCTGGGTTTATATTTGATGGTGAGCAAAACGATAGGAAGTCACGATATAATCAGTTGCATCAATGTTACAATCACTAAAAAAAAATCAAAATTGAAATATCCAGCAACGACAAATTTCAGTTGTTTGTTTCATCATTTCATTTTATATATGGTACAAAAGCTTAAAATTCCCGATGCATTTAAATCGAATTTTTCACAATTTATGTAAAAATGTTGTTTGGCTTATAAAGTTCACAAATAATTTATTCTACAAACTCCAATATAATTTATATGGCGCAACTGATAAAAGCCCAAAGAATAAAAAGGTCAATTAAAACGATTCTCTTTCATAATTTAAATATTTGAACCGATCCGACAATTACATGAAAACATTTGACTACGTGCATTGAAAATATGAAAATTGGAAAGTAGAAGTGCAAATAAATGCTTTGCTTTTGACTGCTCTAACTGAACATAGTTGCTATATATTTACGTTCGAACCTATCTTCGACTGTCTATGAAAATAGATTCGAACGTCAATATCCAACAACTATGTTAAGTTAGAACAGTCAAAACCAAAGCTTTCATTTGCACTTCAACTTGTGCATTTGGCATAACCAACCATTTAAAATAGTTTTGCTGGAAAATACTTCAGTTCAACTGATAAAAGCTCTTCGAATAATTAATTTTTTAATTATATAAAATTGTAACTAGTTACAAAAAGTTCACAAATTATTTATTCGAGAATATCGAATATAGTTTATATGGCATAACTGATAAAAGCTCTAACAATAAAAACGTTAACATCAAATTAAACGATATTATCTGTCGAACATTATTTACGTATTTGGACCGATCAGACAATTACTTGAATACAGTTGAGTAGGTCACTGAAAAAGTTGACGTGCAAATAAAAGCATTAACTGAACATATAGTTGTTATATAATTGACGTTCGAATCGATTTCTAAAGATTGTCGTTGGCATAACAGACCATTAAACCAGTTTTGCAGGAAAATACTTAAGTTCAACTGATAAAAGCTCTCCCAATATTTAATTTTTACTATATAAAATGGTAACTAGCTACAAAAAGTTCACAAATAATTTATTCGAGTATTTCCGATATAATTTATATGGCGCAACTAATAAAAGCTCAAATACAAAATGTGAATACGAAAAAGCTGAAAACGAATTATTTGGGTTAATCCACTGAAAAAAGTACACCAAATGAAAATTGTCAAATGGAAGTGCAGATGAACGCTTTGTTTTTTCTGCTCTAACTGAACAAAATTGTTATATAATTGACGTTCGAATCTATTTTGATAGATAGTCAGTTGGCATAACCAATCAATTAAAATAGTTTAACCAATCAATTAAAAGTTCTTCGAATATTGAATTTTTTATTTGGTTAAAAATATAACTAATTATAAAAGTTCAAAAATAATTTATTCGAGAATCTCCGATAGAATTTATATGGCGCAACTGATGAAAGCTCTAAGAATAAAAAAGCCAATTAAAATTATTTTCTTTTGAACATAATTTACATATCTGAGACGATCTGACAATTACTTGAATACGAACTATTTGAGCTGGCTCTCTAAATTAAAGCACACCAAATGAATTAAGAAGTTAAAGTGCAAAAGCTGTAACTACACATAGCTGTTATATAATGGACGCTCAAATTTATTTTCATAGATAGTCGGCATAACCAAACATTTAAAATAGTTTTGCTAGAAAATTCTTCAGTTTCAATAATTAAAGCTCCTTGATTAATTAAAGAATAATTAAAGCTTCCTGATTATTTATTTTTTTAATTTTGTTAAAATTGTTTAATAATTGATTATCTAAAATTTTCCAATTTTTGAGCAGCTATGCATGGAGCCAATACAAGACCAATTTCTAAGATATTTTACTCAAAGGGTTTTCGTTAAATTTTCAACTGAACAAGCATGCACCTAGTACTTTTTTTATTTCATGAAGGTTTAATTAAGAGTTTTTATTGAGCTTATTAAATAAATTTCTCAACATAAGAACATAAACTGGTTTAATATTGAATCTGTTTTATATAAATATATAAGTATAACCTAATGAAAGCTCTCCGAATAAAGAAAACGTAAAATGGTTAATATTTGAATTCTGCCGAGCTTTCAAAATGCACTTAAGGTTAATGTTTAGTTATAAGCTCATCCATTTCGAACGGCTGGCCATTGATGTTTTGGTTAAATTTAAAGCATCCGCAAAATATTAATTTTATTTTATGGCGCTTTAATTCATATAATCTCAAAATTATATTTTAAAAGAGCCATACTTATAGAAGCTGACACAATTAAAATCTAAAAACTGTATTAAATTAATTTTGGAATTGATTTGCCCTACTGAGCTTTTTACAGTTTCACTTGACTTTTTGTCTTATTTTTTTTCAAATATATTAAATAGCAACCCAATTAGAGGTTGTTCAGCTAGTGGATTTGTCCTTGAAAAGCTGAACTCCGAAAGAGCCCCATAAATGTTTTTCAATTTAATCTAATACATTTGATGAAAAGTCGGATCCTGTACCTTTCAAACTATGCATCACAGCTTTAACTACCTTAACTAAATTTAATTCCACAGACGTTTAATATAACGCTAATTTTACAAATCTCATATTTTGATGAGCTTTCTGATTGTATGAACGCTTAAAAATTGACAGTGTTTAAGTACAAATGAAATATCATGAATTATTTTAACGTGCCCGTGTTAGACTTAATTCACTCAGCTTTTTATATTAAATAATTGTATAAGCTTTTATGAATTTGTATTAAACCGTCGCAAAAAAGTTTTCAAGAGAGCTTTTAAAACTTTATATTGAATGTATGTAAAAGCTTAAAATGTGAACTTACATTTGCTTAACTGAGCTAATTAGAGTATACATTTTTCTGTCAAGCTTTTCATAATCCACTTCAAGCTGCTATTTGATATACTTAGTACAAATATATTTGGTTTTAGAACATTTTTATTACGTAAGAAAGCTTCAAATTTGGTTGTATTTAAATACAACTAAAATTAATTTTTTGCAAAATATTAATTAATTAGAAAATATATATGGAACAGGCTTTGCCTTCAAACTTTCTATTTGTTATTTTTTTTAAGCTTTTAGAACCGAGACCATTTTAGAAATGAAACCAAGATGTACTTATGTAACGTAATTGCTTTTAAATCAAACTTGGAAAAATATCGAAATAATCGAAAAAACCGATCCTGTATTTTTTTAAAAGCTCTAAAAAAATATTTAAAATCTATAAGAATGAATTTCAGTGGATATAAATTTGAATAAAAGCACATTAACTGAGAATCGATAAATATAAGTTAGTTAAGTTGATTTCTATTGTTGAGCTTTCAAGAATTATTCCAAATCACATTATCAACTTATTTTGATATAATAGAAGCTTTATAAAAGCCTTTGAAAATAGTTTGATTCAAGGGCTCTAAATTGGGTTTGCGTATAAATAAGCATACAAATTCATGAAAATAAGCGGGCTTTTTTTGTAAAGCTCACTAAATTCAATACAATCTTATCACATGATAATTTATCACTAATAATGATACGCACTTATTTCTAACAAATAAGTTGAACGAGTAAGGGTTTATAAGGAAGCACTATTCTGCTCCAAACAACGAATCTTCAATTATTAAATGACTAGCTCATCCGATTGAATTCTTTTGAGACGTCTTAGTTCTTGTGTAAGGTCAAGAAGGTGAATTGCTTCAGTTTTAGTATGTTGCAGTAACCTTTTTCATGTTTGATGGCAAATTCCTAAATCCCTTCTTCAATCCATTTAACATTTATAGGTTATCATGTAAATCCTCGTTGGTTACATAGCGGTAAGCATTCGTTATTGCGCGTATAAATTTATTTTGACAACGTTGAATGATTAAACGATTTGATGGTTCAGTACAGCCCCCAGAGTTGGATACCAGACGTCCAAATAGGTTTAATACTCGATTCATGGAGAAAGCGTTTAGAGTACAAGCTAAGCTTAGAATGTTTTCCTGTCAGTCAGTATATTTCAGGTTGTTTTATTTTAATTTATTCAGTTTTTTTTCTAACGTACCGAGCAAATAGCGCAGTGGTTAAAGCTGTGACGTTTGGATCGGGAGGTACCGGGTTCGAATCCCAACAGAGGCGGGATGCAAAAAGGGTTTTTCATCTCCCGATTACGATCGGTGATTAAAATTGAAAAAAACATCTATGACCCTCTGTTGGAATGTAGAACTCATGGGCCGACCCATCGTTCATGTTAGTACAGGCTAGCATGGAGCTATGCAGTGTGCAGATGGCCAATTAAAAGACGGACCTGTAGCCGTGTACAAATAGGGATACTGTTCAGAAGCTTTCAAAGGACATTAAATCCACTAGCCGAACAGTCTCTAAATAATGTATGTATGTGTTGGTATTTATTTAACGTGGTGTTTACAGTTCAATGCCTGGCCCATTGGCTGATTTTATCGATTGCCTTTTGCAAGTATTTAACTGATTGGTTTTACAATTAAAATACTTGATGGAAATACTACAGTGTCATCAGCAAAAGTTCCGATGAATGTTGTTTCAGTTGTTGGTACATCGGAAGTGTAAAGAAGAAATAGGAAAAGCCCTAGTGCGCTAGCCTGAGGTACTCCTGCTACAGCTGGGTCAAAATTAGAGTATGTATCTTCATGTGATATTTCAAACAACTTTAAGATAGTTGGTATTTGGTAACAAAGAGATCGGCCTGTTTGTGCAGCCTTGAAACACTCAGGCACATATGTATGTAAGTCGGAAGCAAACATTACATAGGTATAAATATTAACATAATCACCGCACTTTTTGTTAACTCTAATCCCAAATTCTTTTCATATACGCCTTTCTTTAATCACTTCTCGTATCTCCAGGAGTAGTTGATCTCTTGTACAACTTTCTCACCTAACACGGGTGTAGCTTCTTTAGCTGCTTCACGTAGGTTGTTCAAGTTCTCTTTTAAGTTTTGAGACAAACTTTTCATTCAATTAGATTGTCCAGTTTCTCTCTAAATAATTCCCATCCCGTGAATTTATTAGTAAGGTTAAAGTTCCTTTTCATTTTAATGACTATAATGTACTCAGACTCATTAAGATCGGTGATCGAAAGTTAGGTGTTCAATACCTTCAACTTCATTGTAATTAGGGGCTATTCCTTTCGAGATGTAAAAGTCAATTAAATCAGGAACTTTGTTCGTGTCTGTAGGCCAATAAGTTAGCTTACGCGATGAGTGATATTCACCAACTGACATTTTTATTGCTTTTAGGAGTTCTTTTCCTTTTCCTTGTGTTTAATAAAAATGTTGACATATTGATTTCTTGCGATATTATGTGTTTGTGGGCAGTATATCGCCCCTAGACTTAGTTCAGCACTAACATGGTTCAGCTCTTTAATTTCCTCTTGTTGGAAATATAGGATGTTTTGTTTGATTAATATTGCTGTCCCTCTTCGAGCACGACCACTGGGATGCATAATTTTGATAAAGTTTTTCTCTGTAAAGTGAGTCCCTGATTTTAAAGCTATGTCTAGGCTTTTATATGTAAGCACGTTACAGTCATTACTTTTAATTTTTTTGTTTGGTGGCTTGAAATTATTTTCCAGTTTTTCCACAGCTTGTGAAGGCTGGCTGAAATTTTATTTAAGGTTTTGGTCACCTGGGCGCTGGAGACCTCTTCTCTAATAGTATCATATTGTTTGTTCGGTTATGACTGTAGGCGCTGGGCTACTGTTGCTTTTTCTAAAGATGAGCATTTATCATACACATTTTTGATACACCTGGCATACCTTATAACTAGCCCGATGACCTTTTTTCCGCACAGTGCACAAATTAGTATAACATTTCGCGGCTTTTGACATTGTTTCATTTGATGATTCTCTGCTCATTTGACACTTTTGGCTTGCCTATTGCAGAAATTCTTCGTGTTGCCTAACTGTTGGAAATTTAGTCAAGCACCTTGCAAAATAGCAGGTTCTTAATTGCGTATATGTTTTTATTGTGTTCTCCCTGCAACAGGTGTAGGTAAAACAATGGGAAATATTCTCATTATTAATTTACTATCCTTTTTATTGGATTCAGTTTCTTTTATATCGCTGAGTAGATTTTTAATTTTACGTTAGTCATTTTCAGACAGCGTTGTTATTTTGAAATCATTATTGCGTATATTGCGTTAAACTGAGCAGGTTCCTCTGTCCCTGCCAATACTTGAGCTGTGAGTATATTGAAATAAAGCCCAGTAGACGAAAACTAAATTTTAGTTTTTAACGTAGATTATGTCAGTTCAGTACCTAAATAATGTGTCAAGTATATGCAATCAGTTTCCATTCAATTCCAATACATTAATCCAATAATTTACATCAACTGCCATCATCACTTAACACAAATTTCGATTTAAATATAAATTGAAATCTAAATACACACACACACACACTCACACACAAACCAAACTAAAAATAAAATAAAAACGGAAAAGCTTCTTCACATACATAACATATTTTTAGCAAGAAAAATAAAAGAAGCTTTATGGATTAAATAAAATCACATTAAAATAAATTGTATATTTGAGAAATCTGAACCCGCGCCCGCCCCCCGCACAAATATACATATATATGTATATTATGTATATGAGTCTATATCTCACAAAACTGTGTTAGTTTTTCTTCGGTTGTTCAGTTTTTTATTTTTTTTAATGTAGATAAGATTAGATCTTTATAGTTGTTGGTACTATATATACTGTATACATACGTATATATGTTGAGCTATTTGTTTTTGTTTCGAACGCACAAGAGCGAGATTTTAACCCGTGTATAGGCCCTATCTCTCTATACATATGTATGTATGTATATTCGGCAACAAGGCACAGATAAAATTTTCATTCATAAATTTTTCTCTTGCGTTCTCGAGCTTTTCGTTTTTGTACTGCTGTTGGTGTTGTTGGTTGGTATATAGTACGTACGTATATACATACATGTATCGGCTTTTTTGTTGGAAAACTTTATTTTTTTTTGTTAATTTTTTAGGGTTTTCTTTTTTTTTGTTTTTTTATCTTTTTTTACAAAACGAACACGATAAAAAAAATTTTCTTTGACGTCAGAAAGATTTTTTTGTTTGTTGTGTCGTTTTACTTTTTTCGTATTCTCGAGAATAAAATTATGGTGAAAATGGATAAAAATGGGAAAAAATAATTTATTTATTATTTTATTTTTATTTGGTTAATTTAAATATTTTAGTTTGACTAAAGAACGAATTAGAGAGTTCGCTGTTCTATATATATATATATATATACATCTACGTATGTATAGCGCGCCTCATTGTGATAAACATTAAGAAAGTCAATAAAAGTTTTTATTGATCTTTTTAATTTAAAATCATCAATTAGTCGTGTGTGTGTGTGTGTGTATATATATAGTGAGGGTGCGCACACGACGAGGACGATGCGACGTGATTTCAAAACAGCAGCAGCTTAATGATGCCAAGTCAAATAAACTATTCCTCTGACGAAAGTCTTTTGTACAGTACTTTCTGTTTTATTTTATTTTATGTGTCTGTGTGTGTTCTGTCGTATTTTTCTGTCTTTGCGTGTTTTTCATTATCCAACCATAAAAAACTAAAATATTAACGGATTATAATACTAATTTTATGTTATCATAAGCTATTTTGGTTTATATTACTGGTAATAATTAAAAGAAACAAACGAAACACAAAAAAAAATTTTACTTTCAGAAAACTAAGGATCGTTAATTCTGGATTTACTGAGTTTTCCGAATTTTTCTGTTTTGTCAAGTTATAATCACTCTATAAAATTTTATTATTTGTATATAATTATTCGAGTTTTTTTCTTATTTATTATTTACGATTACGATACATTTCTTATAATATACCGCCTCGAGGAGGGCGAAGGGTGTGAGGTTGACGCGATGATGCGGTGTGGTATTGAGGTTATATTCATGTTTCATTTATTTGCTTCTCGAACGTCATCGCGATTTTTATTATATAACGCGAACACAAAAAATTTAAATTTTTCATTTTCTTATACATCACGTTATCAATCAATTGAGATGTACACAGCTGGTTCTATACTACTACTACACGAACCGTATATATAATGTGCCCCCATAAAAAATAAAATAAAATTATCATTGTTAAAAAGACAAGAGCTTTTTGACCTGAAGGCTCAATCAATGTAGAGGAAGAATCCAATTTATTTAGGTCGTATACAATGAGCTTTTTCTTTTCTTTTTTATTAAAACGGTTGAAACCTACGGAGGTTCCGCACTCAATACCGCAATGGGCCCACAGTGCAAGCCAAGAGGATATCCTAAATCGCAGGAGCGTACTGCTATCTTAGCAACCTGTAAAAGTTTGAAACAAGGAATGGATATTAACTGATACGTTCAAAGATCCGGAAGATACTACTAGGGATCTAGCTCCGACAAAGGCCGGACAGCGCAGATGTAGTTACAGCCGTCCACTTCCTCTAGGTAGTCGGCACAAATAGCATCATGTGGTAGTCCCATGCGTTGAAGATGAACCTTGAAAGTTGGTTCTTTTTTAAGGATAATACATGTTAAGTGAACCTAAAGTTGGTTTCGACAGCTAATAGTAGAACGCTACTTCAGTCCCAGTTCAAGTAGAGTGAACTTCTTAATAACATCTTTACCACCATTGAAGAAATATAGAGGAATTGCTGGTTCAGTGTCAACAAATTGACTACGCGAACCAGCTTTCGCTAAACAGTCAGCAACCTCATTTCACTCAACGCCACAATGCGCAGGCATCCACATGATCCTTTCTTCCGTATTAGAGCAAAGGAGATTAATGTAGTGCTTGCAATCTTTGACTATAGTTTGGATACAGTCAAAGGATTAATGAGGGTATTATGCACGGCTTTACTTTACCTGTGCAGATAACAATGTCCCTCCCTTAATCGCTAAACTTAGACGCCTCAATCGCACTATGTGTAAGTACAATTAATTCAGCTTGGAAAACCGTGCAGTGTTTACCCAGACTACCCGAGAATCTTAGCTCATACTTAGAACAGTAAATTACAATCCCTGCACTGACTTCTAAAGGAGAGCCATCCACAAAAAAAAATATCGACTCAGACAGCTGTCTGTAGAAATCCTGAGATAGCTACCATTCTCTAAGGGGAAAATGGCGGAGAAAGAATTCGTGAAGTTAAATTCAGGCAATAGACCATCATTCACCATTTCCAGCTCCGGAATGGTTATAGCCCTACAGGATGTCATATGCAATTCATCTACCCTTGATACCGAAGACTTCAGTTTCACAACCGACCCCCAAACAACCGAAGCATACGACAGTAAGGGTAAAACCAGTGATTTATAGATGACACCTAGGTAAATACAATCAGATCAGTCTTTGAGGGATTGATGTACAACCTCTAATTCAAGACACTACACTACTATCATATTAATTGGCGTTCTGCGTCAGATCAGATAAGACGTTCAGGTAGTTACCAGAAACATTCAAAACAAGATCATCCGCGTAGCATTACACGATAAAGCCAGATCGCGTTGCAATTTATCAAGTAATTCATCGATAATCATGAGCCACAGCAAGGTTGAGACAACCCCTACTTGTGGGCAGCCCTTGGCTAATTTGATTTACAATGATCAGTCATCCAGCTCATTCTGAATTATCCGAGACTTAAGCATGAAATCGATGAATTTTACGATGAATGGTCTGATCAATACTAAAATTGGTACACCCATACGATGAGCTTATAGTTAACACATGATACTGGAGATACGCATTAAACTACTTAAATACCATTCCGGCTTATTTTTATGTATACATATGTATATATATTGGGTTTTCATGAAAATCTAATTTTCCTTCTAACATATATACTCATATAAGATACATATTATCAAGGCGCAAATTTAGGTGTGAAGTTTGTCCTAAAATTGTTTTAATTTATTTATCCCAGAAAGGAATTATTAATCTAAAGGAATTATCTTTTTAAAGGAATTTTTCACATAAATAAAATTTCAATTCTATCGTCAACTTTTGATGTGTACACATCACTGTGGACAATTAAAAATAGAAAAAATTAAAAAATATTTTACAATCATAAAAATATACATAGTCATAAAGTATAAAAAAAAAAAAAAAAAGAGAATTAGTTCTGATTTGAATAATTAAATTTATATTTCTGCAACTATTAAAAGTGGTCTAAAGATAATTGTTACTAACTATATCAATTATTCTAGTGATTTAATTTAATTTTGTCTGTCGGTAGTGAGTTATATTTTATTTTTTTTTTATTTTTCTGTGTGTGGTGATTTTGTGCGTGAAATCGCTCTTAACGGTGTTTTTATTTCTGCGGAATTCGTGCCCGGTTTTTGGTTATATTCAGTTTTTTCAACAGTGTTTTATCATATCTATTTTTTTTGTGTGTTATTTTCATTTTGTTTAATTAATCATTCTTTGTTTAATAACTTAACGGTGGTTGTGCAAGCGTTTGTAGTGTTATTATTTTTATGAGTGTACGTTTTTCTAAGGAAGGACACATTCTAAAAACGAGTGTGACGGAAGATAAGTGTACCGTTTTGTTAATTTCAATTCTTTTTTTTTGTTTATTCATTTATTTATTTATTTTTTCTGATATTTATGTACGTAGGAAATATACACCCGTATTTTTTTACTCCTGTTTATTTTTTATGTGCATATTCTTTTATTACAGTTTTGTTGAACGATTTACTTTTATCTTGTATGCCGTTATTTGATTGTTGGTTTTTTTTTGTAAAATATTTTGAGCGCATTTAATATCCGACTAATTCCGTAATTCCGTAATTTTATTTTATTTGTTTTGACCTGTATTCTCTGTTTTTACAATTTTATTTCCGATTGCCGTGCGGTTTCTCGCTCAAGGTTGTACACACTTTTCTTTTTACGTTCTTATTATTTTCTATCTCCATTTAAATATTATTATTATTATTTTGATTTTTAACGCTTTTCTGTTTTTCTTTTCTTTTTCTCCCTTTTTTTTTTTTTTTTTTTTTCTTTTTGTTTTTTTTGTTTTATGATGTGTTTCAGATACATCATCTTATAGTGTTAAGAGTTCATGGGTTCGACTGAACTGGCATCCGACGTCGAGTTTGCTGACCATGTCAATCTTGGTTGCAACTCGGACATACCGTCGGGTACGGAAAGTTTATTCCCGAACTCGGATGGCGACAGTATCTTAACAGAGCCGAGCCATCGCACTACATCTAGACGTCTAGGCAAACCTCGTCGCCAGCGTCTACAAAAAAGACTGTCTGGGCTTGCACTAGGCACAATCACGGAGCAGCCCAGCACTTCCGCTGGTACTCCCAAACGAGTGCGTACCATAACTGGTACCACTCCAGAAATGGCGACGAAAAAGCCACGCTCGTATGCACAGACCGTCGCTGAAACAGCGATTAAAAAGATTTGTGTTCGGGAGAACAATCCGGATATCTCTCTTGATGAGGAGAAATTGGGTGTTTTCCGGCTCGAACTTAGTCGTCGAGTTCTTGACTCGGCTAAATCGTCAGGATTTGTACCGCAGATGCTTGGGTGCTATCTTTCGGATGGTGTCTTCATTTGCAGGTGCAATAATGACGAGACTTATAAGTGGTTTTGTGAGGTAATCTCCGAAATGAAAGATGTTTGGAGTGGTTGTCAACTTTCGGTTGGTGACCCACCAAAACCACTTCTTCTACTAACTTGGATTCCTGGTCCGCCTGAGGATCCATGTATAGTAACCACCAACATCAAGCTGATGAATCCAGCTATTGCAATTGAAGGATGGAAGGTTGTCCGATGCAAACGTGAGGCAAATCGCCAATCGATTGTTTTCCGGGTTGACCAGAAATCCTTCGAGAGTATTACTGGTTCCGGCTTGTTGTTGCAGTACGTTCTGGAGAGGATCTCTTTCAAGATTATCTCTGGTCCGTAGACAACTTTTATTCTTCTTTTTGCCCGACTCCCAATGTCGTCCACGCTTAGAGTAAAACAGATCAACTTGCAACACAGTAAGTCTGCTTCTTATGAATTAAAGAAGTTGCTTTCTGTAATGCATACAGATATTTGTCTAATCCAGGAACCATATCTTCTTGATAATGTTGTCTCTGGACTGAACTTATTTAATGGCAGAATCTTCTGTAAGAATTCTGCCACTAGAACTCGAGCGTGCATTTTTATTTGCAATAATATCAATGCAGTTCTTATTCACGAGTGTAGCTCGGCCGATGTTACGGCTGTCCTTATTACTCTGGTATCCGCTAATTCCTGCACTAAACTGGTCATCGCCTCAGTTTATTTGCCGTATGACTCTTCTTCACCTCCTCCTTCTGAGGAACTCACTAATCTTGTGACATGGTGTAAGAACAAGCATACCCCTTTGGTGATCGGGTGTGATGCTAATGCTCATCACTCGATCTGGGGTAGTACGAACATTAATGACAGGGGTTCTTCTCTGTTTAACTATATAAGCTCATCTGAGCTTGAAATTCTCAATATTGGAAGTGAGCCTACTTTTGTCAACTCAATCCGGCAGGAGGTGATTGACATCAGTTTATGCTCCATGTCCATTATTGATTTAATCTTAGACTGGAGAGTGACGGATGACATCCTCACCTCTGATCACAGGTGTATTTCGTTTAATATCAACCTTAAACGACCACCTCTTAAACCTTACCGCAATCGGAAATTAACCGATTGGGGTCTTTTCTCTCTCGAGCTAGGTTCTTTACTTGCGCCACCGAGGGTTATTCGATCGAGGAAGGACATTGAGGATCAAGCATCGTCACTTGCATTGGTAATTACGATAGCCTTTGAAAAATCATGTCCTCTTATCACCAATCAAAGGTTTCGGAACAAACCTTTCTGGAACTCTGACCTTAAAAAATTAAGGAAATCTACTAGGCAACTGAAGAACAAAGCAAAAAAGTCTAAACAACAGATTGACTGGGATAACTTCTTGTTAGCACAAAAGGATTATAAAAGAAGTCTAAGATCCGCTCATAAAGCCGCGTGGTTGAACTTCTGCGAGGAAATCAACAGTCTTTCTGCTGTCGCTGGACTCAATAAAGCTTTAGCTAAGAACAGTACGTGTAAACTGGATTCTCTTCGTCTACCGGACGGACAGCTTACCTCCTCCAACAAGGAAATTGGTGAGCTGCTCCTTTCGGCTCATTTTCCTGGTTGTGATATCGTCAACTTGGATGATGTTGCTGCCGAGCTCAATAGGACGTCTGTTGCAAGTCCCGATTGGAGTTTGGCTCACAAGCTGATCAATCGTGATGTCTTGCGATGGAGCTTATTTTCCTTCGCATCTTATAAGGCTGGCGGCCCTGATGGTATTTTTCCTGCTGAACTTCAGCAGGGCTTTCCTCTAATTCAGGATCATTTACTCCACCTTTTTCAAGCGTGTATTGCTTTTAGCATTGTTCCAAATTCTTGGAGCAGAAGTAGAGTTGTTTTTATCCCGAAAGCTGGTAGGTCCGATTATACGGATCCTAAGTCATTTCGGCCTATTAGTCTATCCTCAACTTTCCTTAAAGCTCTGGAAAGAATTGTCGATAGATTCATTAGAGATCATTTTCTAATCACCTCCCCACTCAGTAACATGCAACATGCTTACAGAGTCGGTAAGTCCTGTGAAACCGCCCTACATGAACTTGTAACCAGGATTGAAAAATCTCTTAATAATAAGGAGTTTCTAGTGGGTACTTTCCTGGATATTGCGGGAGCTTTCGATAGCACTTCGTTTGCTACGATCACTACTGCCTGTACCAATTTTGGCATTGATCGCACCATTATCTTATGGATTGAATCCATGCTCAAGTCTCGCACTGTGGAGGCGGAGCTGGATGGGGTGTTAGTTTCTGTTAAGGTTACCAAAGGCTGTCCTCAGGGAGGTGTGCTCTCACCTCTGCTGTGGCTCTTGGTCATTGACGAGTTACTGGTAAAGCTGCAGCAATCTGGCTACATTGCACAGAGCTACGCTGATGATCTTGTTTTGACAGTCTCAGGCAAACATCTCAGTGTCTTATCCGACCTAACTCAACATGCCTTAACTATTGTGGAGGCATGGTGTGTTGAAAAGGGTCTGCACGTCAACCCTTCTAAAACTGATTTAATTGTCTTTACAAGGAAGAGGAATACTCTTGAACTATCTGTTCCCTCCCTTTTTGGGAGAACGATCACCAAATGTGACCAGGTCAAGCACCTTGGTGTTGTCCTGGATAGTAAACTTTCCTGGAAGAATCACCTGGATTATAAACTCCAAAAAGCAACTACCATTTTTTGGCAATGTAGAAGAGCTTTTGGGAAATCCTGGGGTTTAAGCCCTAGGATGCTTTCCTTCCTTTATAAATCACTGGTCCTACCGCTACTATCGTACGCTTCTATTGTGTGGTGGCCAGTGGTTGAGCTAAAGGCTTCTGTAGCCAAGCTTAATGGTCTACAAAGCCTTGCTTGTAGAGCCATTACTGGGGCTATGTCATCGACCCCACTTCTTGCTATGGAATCAATTCTTTCGTTGCCTCGATTATGCACTTTTATTTTAGGCTCAGCTTGTTCTGCAGCATATCGTCTGAGGTGTATTGGGGCATGGAATATTTTCGGTTCTATCATAGGGCATCGACAAATTTTTAAAAATTATTCGTCATGTTTACCAGAAATCGATATGGTTAATGACAGACTACTGCCCGAACTTCATTTCTCAAATCATTTCTCGGTGGCTTATCCTTCGAGAGATTTGTGGAGTTCGCAGGATTTTATTGATAAATTAGATGAGTCCATAGTCTTTTTTTCTGATGGCTCTCGTTCTAACCTCAGTGCAGGTTTTGGAATTTACTGTGCTTGGACGGATCTGAGACTTTTCGGTAGTCTTGGTTCGTATTGTACTGTTTTTCAGGCGGAACTAGTAGCGCTGACACGTAGTGTTATTGAGGCTTTAAATTTTGCTTTTAAAAACAAAAGTATTCTACTTTGTACAGATAGTAAAGCTGTACTTAACTCTTTAAGAAATCCCTTGACTGTTTCTAAACTCGTCAAGGAATGTAAACATTTCATGAACCTTCTTTGTTCTAACAATAAAGTTACGGTCATGTGGGTACCGGCTCATTGTGACATCGTAGGCAATGAGATCGCGGATTGTTTAGCCAAAGCTGGCTCCCAATTGACTTTTGTTGGTCCTGAACCAGCGGTTCCTGTTTCTTTCAACTACGGGAAGAAAGTGATGAAGGACTACGCCTTGAAAGACCTAAGGTCTCAGTGGCTTGAGACTTTTAGTTGTCGTAAGGCGAAGTACTTCATTAAGGAGCCCAATTTGAGGTCAACGAAGTATGCTTTATCTTTAAAAAAGAACCAGTTAAGAATCTTGGTAGCGATTCTTACAGGACATGGTCGTTTTAAAGATCATCTACATCGTATGCGTTTAGCTCATGATGTTATTTGCGAGGACTGCCTGGAGGAAGATGATGACTGCCTTCACTTCGTAAGCAGCTGTCCTGCTTTCAGTTCTATACGAATTCAGATATTCAACTTTAGTTCTTTAAATTTAGATCAGTTGTCTTCTCTGCCTTGGCCTAAACTTGTTCAGTTTGCGAAGGCAGCAGTGCGCGTTTGCGAATTGGGATAGAATCCTAGGTTTGCACCATGGGCCTTTGTGGCATTGAGTGCGGAATCCTCGAGGGTTCCAGCCAATTTTTAATAAATAATAATTTCACATAATTTTTAAAAGTACGTAAATAAACCGAAACCAATTTGAGTAGGTGGGCATCACATCTAACTAATAAATATAAGAAATATTCAAAACCTAATAATTACGTGACTTATAGGACAAGGGTGCGTGTTATACCACCTTGTTTATTGAAATTTAAAACAAAATCTCCTATTTGACCAAGAATCGAATCCAGATAGCGATATTCATTTATCTAAAACCCGTAGAAGCCTAAAAGCTTTCTTAAATCTAGAAGATAGGTAACTTAGGACAGAGGTGTTTACCACGTTGTATGTTAATTCTCGTACGACCATTTTTTAAAAGTTTCAATTTTTACTAACATACAACGTGGTAAACATCCCTGCCCTAAATTACCTATCTTCTAGATTTAAGAAAGCTTTTATATTTTTTAGTCAATTAAAGGCTCTCAATTACCCAAAAATATGGTATTTGGGTACGACCCTTGATGCAGGAGAATTTTTTTAAAATTTTAATTTTGTGCTAACATACAAAGTGATAAACAGCCCTGCCCTAAGTAATCTATCATCACGTTTATGAAAGCTTTACTATTTTTATAATTAGATAAAGCCATCATTGGTACAGCAGAGGAATTTTTCTAAATTTCAATTTTGTACTAACATATACGACGTGGTAAAACAGTCCTGCTCTAAATTACCTACCTTTACAATGTGGTAAAAAAACGCCCCTGTCCAAAGTTACTTATCTTTTTTAGTTTTTGTAGCTATAAGGCCCTAAACTGTGTCCGAAACCCATAATAAATATTTTTTAGTACAGAATTTTGATACAATATTATTTGACAAGTATTTCCCTACATTCACAATTTTTTATTATACCTTCCGAAATGTGTAATAAAGTTCCCCGCCTCAAATTCCTTTCCCCACTTTCTTTGTATTTTTTTGAAACGACAATAATCATGGATATACCAAGGTCAACAATAAATGACACAATCCTTCATATGCTAGATTTTACGTTCGACCGGGCGAAAATTTGGAAGACGTGCTAAGACATCGATTTTTATTGATTGCGTGGCTGGAGCAATCGATTGGACACACAAAAAAATAGTTTGTCCCATACATCTTTACGACCAATATATAAATCTGAAATAAGACACTATTACACTATATATTCGACCATCATGGGTTTTATTAGGTGATAGTGGTTGTCCTTATAGGTTAACACCAATTGAAATACTTACTCCTTTTAAAGTAAATATAGGCCATTGACAGATGGCGATTCAATATATAGCACAGCAAAGCATAATCGGCTATTGAATGTGCTTTTAGACATTTCATCACTCGCTGGCGAAGTATCTTCAATAAACAGCTGGAATTAAAAATTGAAAATTGCGTAAAGACTGTGGTTGCATGCTGCGTGTTCCACAATATATTTATTGCCGCAAAAGATAATATCACCATAGATTGAGGTAAACGAGGTTCCATAAACGAGGTTATTGAGAAAAATGCCTGTTCATTTGAAAGAATTATTATCCCGCCAAAAACGTCAAAAAAATCCGATCCATCCGGATTTAATCGCATAATCAATATTCAAATCACAACTCAGCTGTTCCCTACTAGCGGGGGCGGGATAACATGTTGCCCCGATATTTGTGTATGGAGGAAACCCATTTCCAGCTTTCCGCCGTATTCGCACCATCCTCCGTCCCGAATAAAAAATTTAATATAAATCATTTCTTGCAAAAAATGAGCAGATCATAATTCTTGACTTTAAATTTTTTGAACAGGTAGTGTCAATTTGTCAAGTTTCATCATAATCGGTCGATTGCCCTAGCTCAGTTCCAGATAACCATATTCCAGAACATTATCCAAATATGATTAACCCATTTCCACTCACCTATAGTATTCCAGAGCTTTATCCAAAAATAATTTTACATTTCCATTTCCATCAAATAATTCGATAATTCTCGGTATAGTGGTTCCAATGTATTTTCTTTTTCGTAGAATTGTCGTTTTCGGTGAATTATCATTTTCTGTGAATTGTTGGGCTACCATTGTAGAACGTCTACAGAAAACTGTGTAGTCCATCAATTATACGTGACTTCAGGGCGGGTTACATATAGTCATGATTAATTGACTGAAACAATTTGGGAATGGCTGACAAAATTGAAATACCCCTATAACAACTAGAGACATCGACCCTGTTTTAAAGGTAGGTACAATATCAGACTTCCAGACAGCTGGAAAGACACCAAACAAGTGAACCATTAAACAAAATCGACAGAGACAAAGACAGTTTATCACCAAATTGCATTACAAAGTGGGAAGAAATGCCATCTGGGCCGCAACCTTTCTTGAATCAACCGAGTCAAATGATAGTACAAGGAGAAATGTGATCGCCTAAAAATATTTTGAATCAAGGAAGCAAACAAATGGGCAATTTCTCCAGAATTATTGCCAGTAGCATCATTGAACGACATTGCTACAGTTAAAAAATTTAATAGAAAAAAGGACAAACCTATCGATACCAAAACACGAATCCCAGTCAGTCGAAATATAAATATTTGGATTAAGATTCGTTTCAGTAATTATATACGTACACACAATAAGTACATTGATGAAATGACAAAGCGATAAAACTCAGCAGATTTAGAGGCACTACCATAAACATTACTTTCCGGCCATGCATCAATAGGTTTGTCAATAGTAGGTTTGTTTCAAAATAACCGATTTTTAATTAACGTCAAAGGACACAGTAATATCAGATTACTCAGGATTTTAGTATCGAACCTGTTGCAGTTTGTAGTAATTGAGATTCTCTTTAATATAACGCAACTAACTAATTATTTTGAGCCCCTGTGGTCGGGCATGTTTTGTAAACCGAAATTTCACGAACATGTTTTCCTAGAATACAACCACAGTGTCGTTTGCTTGTCGTAGAAGGCGACAAAACGGTTAGATCGCTTGGGCTAACGACCCTGGGCATCCGTAAAACCGAAAAAATGGATACCACCAAACCAATTCCGGACCCCCACTCAAGTACTCGGACACGAGATTTAGGATCGACACATGGAACGTGCAGTCACTTAGGAAACCAGGAGCGTTGGAAGTCCTCATCACGTGCATGAAGGAGTATCGGCTAAAACTCGGTGTGGAGATGAATTTTGGTGCTGGATTCCTTCTTCGGCCGCAGGTAAAGAAGGCTGTTTCGGATTTCTAAGCAGTCAATAACCGATTATGTATAACCTTCGTTTGCGCATGAAATTAGCCAACTTGTCGATAATTTGTGTATAGAGTAAGCAAGCACATTCTTCACATATACAAATCAATTGACGTATTAATTTCAAAAGGGCGGGCTTGGGTTATACAGGTAGTGAGAACTTATCGGTCAGCAACCAGATACGTTGGCAGCAATCATCATTTGGTCACTGCAAAGCTTCGATAGAAGTTTTCATACAAGTCAACATAGCGAAACGCAAGAAATGTTTCGACTGTGAAGGTCTGATAAATGAAAATAGAAACTTGTCAACGACAGAATTTATGAAGCTAATTTGTCAGTCTTACTATGTGAACTCTGCCTGGGAGGTACTGGAAACTTCGGTTGTCAGCGCTGCTCAAAAGATTTTAGGTATAGTGATAGTCAGACCCAAGAATGATTGGTTTGATGACGAGTGCCGTCTTGGACTTGAACAACAAAATATATAGCCGATAGTAAAGTTCAAAAACCTCTTACAATCGCGAGAAAAAACAGGGCTACTCTTACTAGGAGGGCAGCTAAGCGGAAAATACGAGAATGGTTGAAGACCATGGATCGCCAATATATATAGAAATCAATTGACAAGAGAGAATTTATTTTCAATTTGCACATTGAAAAGTTCAATCAATCTGCGACGAATTTGTACAAATGTGCGGTACTACAAAAAATTATTTATTATCATTCATAAAATATAATTAAAATATAGAATTACGAGGCATACCTACCTACCTAAATTATAATCTGCGTAATTAATCTGTAACTGCCTACACACATATACGAGGATGAGGAATTCGTTGTGTGGAATGCTAATTAATTTAAACACTTCAAAAATTCTTGTTTGATTATATATTCAATCGAAAAAACAACTAACTATAAAACATCTCGCACATCTGTTCAAATTCACATAAATTGAAACGCCGCCGTCGTTCTATATATATGTATACGTATAGTTTTGTGTATACAGAAATAACCTGAACAATACAAGACACATAACCATCATTAGCCTTAATTTTCTTTCTTTTTTCTAAAAATATCCTTATTAATAAATTCGTGTAATGAATTATTTCAAATTAATACTAAAATAATAAGCTTCTTCTTATTTTTGTTGGTTATCAAAAAAAATGTTGGTGTGCCGCTTTTGGTCTTTTGAATTTCTAAAAATAGATATTTAAGCGCGCATATTGTAACGAATAATAAAAGCTGCGATAAAGACAACATCGAATAAACTAACTGCTGACCCAGAATTAATTAACATTTTTATCGAGACCTAAAAAATGTTGTTGGTTAGAAATTTGGAATAAAAATTCGTTATCTGAGTTTTGGTTTCATTTTGTTTGTTATATGTGTTTTTAAAAAATATTCGTTATTTTTGGGCTACTCACAATACAATAGTATACAACAAATGATCATTTAAACCGCATAAGCACAATAATGAATCGATAAATTCAATAGACCGGAACTTTATATTTGTTCAACGTATTTCATATATAATACCAGAACAAACATTTTATTTCCATTCTACTGTATGTCTACATATATAGCTATATAGCTTGAGAAACTTGTATATTTCACGGTTCTAAAAATATATTCATAAGTTATTTTGTTATTCTTCCGAAAGCTATATATATATACATATAATAATATATTATGTTTAAACTAAGGCTAGTTCGGTCGGTTGGTGTGTATATATATATAGCCATTCACAATATACTATTAAAATAAATGATTAATTAAGAAATTGTTTACCTGTAATTAGAGAACTTAAGTATTTTATGTATATTTTTTGTCCAATCAATAAAAGCTCTACATATAATTAATGTACATAATAGAGCAGCGCGACTAGGGTATATATTTAGACATTGACAACAATACAGGCATACCTCGATTAACGCTACCTCTTTTAGCGCTCTTAAAAAATTATTTTAACTTTAAAATATTTTTAAAAGATTTTCTTTGACCGGAGTGAAGTTTCTAACAAAAACGGTTTCGATCCCGAGCATGGTCTTCATACTGTTCAAGACAATCTGAAGAGGCCAAGTAGTTCTCTACACCGTGGAGCCATCGTCGCCTGCAACGACCTCTGCGCCTACCATATGATGGCTCTCCTTTCAGAGATCGCTGCACAATTCGTTCCGGATCAGCACGCAGAATCAGAATGCTCGAGCCAGCGTACTCGCTGAGATTTTACTTCACGTACAATATCGGGGATCTTCATCAGATCTCTGATCTCGATATTGTACAGTGCTCGGTAGGTACCATCTATTTCGCGTTTTGGGCCGTAAATAACACGCATGACTCTTCTCTCAAATGTTAGGAGCCATCTCTCGTACTCATCCGTCAGCACCCAACTTTAACATCCAAACATAACAACGGGCCTGATCAACGCTTTGTAAAGCTTCAGCTTCACGGAACTTGATAAGTGTTTAGATTTTAGCAGTGGCCTTAGAGGATACAAAGAATGACTGCCAGCTGCCAGCCGCACTTTAATATCCCTACCCACACTGTTATCGTGAGTGATAAGAGGACCCAAATATTTGAACCTCCTCACTCCCTCAAACGTGTGGTGGCCACTACTAAACTCTGGTGTGCCATTGTCCCTAAAACCAGAGTTCAGGTATTTGGTTTTGGACTCATTGATCTGAAGTCCAACTGAAGCTGAAAACTCTACAAGCGGATCAAGTATTTCTTTCACTCCGTTGCTATTCAGTTCAATCACGCATATGTCATCTGCATATGCAAACACCTGATTGGACTGGTGATATGAGATGTTACGCTGCGGTGTTTCAGTTTTACGAAAGATGTACTCCAATACGAGATTAAAGTGTATCGGATACAGACCATCTCCCTGCCGAACACCCAAGATAACTGCATAAATTGTCGATAGCCTGTTCTCAACGTTAACACAGCATTGAAACTGCGCCACTGTCATCCTACATAGTCGTACCAGTTTTGATGGAATTCCTAGGTATTCTAGGGCAGACCCCAAACTCTCTCGATTGATCGAGTCATAGGCCTGCCGGAAATCCAGGAACACCTGATGTACGGGGATGGATGTCTCATAATATTTAGATGGAATCATGCGCAGCGAAAAGATCTGATCGGTGACTGATCGATTCGGACGAAATCCTCCTTGATAGTCACCAACCAAGCCCGCCGCTAGAGGAGTGATTCTATCCAATACAATGTATGACAGTAACTTGTATGCTGTGCAAAGAAGAGCTATACCGCGATAATCCTCACACTTCAAGCGGTATCTTTTTGAATATGGGGCATATCGCGGCCACTTTCCATTCGTCAGGCATAACTTCGGTTCGCCATACTAATCGAATAAGGTCGCAAAGGCAGTTCCACAAAGTATCCCCTTCGAATATCAAGAGCTCCGAATTAATGCAGTTCACTTCAGGTGAGCGGTTTCGTTTCAATCTCTTCATGGCTTTAGTGAATTCCTCATGGGATGGCTCCTAAATGCAAATCTCCGTAGTCTGTATTAGAGGTGACTCAACAATAGTCTGTGACGCATGATGGACATCAAGCAGGTCAGTAAAGTGTCCACTCCATGCGTCAAGTACTGCCTCGATGTTGACACAGAGGTTTCCATCCCGGTCCCGAATGGCGGTTGACGTAAGCCTGAAAGTATGGTGCAGTCGAGTAATTCCTTTACAGAAATTACGCGAACTGCGCTCATTGAATTTGGCTGCGGGAAGGTCCGCGAGGATGTGACCATGTCTTTGTAGATGTATGTGTTTGTGAGGGAAGAACCGCAAAGTACATCATTCTCTCACCATTATCGGTCGCAGTTTCGTGTCGGGAGTACGGACCTATGTTTTCACACAAGTCGGTCTGATTTCTCCATAATCCTGTTAGCGAGCAATTCATTTCATGCTTCGGACGGATGAATTGAGTATCTAGGTCGTGTGATACCACACCTATAGAATATTTTCTTTGGGGCTATGCAAAGTCTATGTGGATAAACCAGCTACACTTGAGACATGGGGCTGTACTAAACAATCAACTCGAGTAATAATTCAACGTTGTCTAAACAAATTTCTTTCAACGAGGAATTACATGATTACCTAAATGTTAAAACATGAAAGAAGATTACTGAAGCATACCAATACTGAAGCAATACAACTTCTTGACCTAACACAAGAACTAAGACGCCTTAAAAGAATTAAACCCAGGGATGAGCGAGGTAGTGTTTTGTGTCAACGTCGACAATTAAAACAACGTCAACAACCTGTTATATTTTAGCGTTTGAGCTTGAATGAACCAGTTAAAACAGGTCATCCAGACCATTGAATTATGAAAATTCTAAATTTCTAGATATAAATTATGGAAATATAAGAATTTAAAAATTTTCTAACCTAACTTATTGTAATTTTTGGAGAGGATAATTTAAATTAAAATGTTATTGTTATCCTTAAGTAATCTGATCATCGTAGTTTAGAACTAATTTAGAAAACAGACATTGACGACACTGCCATAAAAATCAAAGTATATCTTCAAATTCAACTCACTGCTCAAATTCAAACACAATTTTCTTAAAGATTTTGCTTAAATCCACTCAACATAGTTCAAAAGCTACACAAATACAAACACGAATAAACATAATTCACTCAACTTTTGTTCATATTCAAGTGAAATTAAAACTTGACTCAAATTCCTATACCTTAAATTATAATTGAATAATATATTTTCTTAAAATAAACTCAAATTTTATTGAAAAATTACTTTATTTTCACTAGTACAGTTCATCTTAAAAACCATTAAATATTTTGGCTCAAATTCATACTAGGATTCTATTCTGGAATTTCAATTAAGCAATACCACTCAAAAAATGTATACTTCGAAGTCTATGCAAACTCATATATGTATGAGTAAATATTTATAATTTAAATTGGGCTCAAATAATCTATAAATCGCGTTTAAAATTTCACTCAATTTGAAAGTACACATTGTACCCTAAATTTAACTCAAAAAATTCCACTCAAAATATATAACTCAAAGTCTACTCAATCTATCCGTTAAAAAGTCTGCAACACGCGTTATTTAACTCTTCTTCGTAGTACAATTCTACTTTGAATTTCACTTTTAAAAAATCCAATCAAAATATATAATTTAACATCTACTAAAATTCAAATAAAAGCGGCCAATGTTACCCCCACCTTCGATTTCAAGCAATATTTTTCACTTGCTAATTTTCCTCGGTATCTCTGTTCAGGTTCTCGGTATTCTGGGCAACCATTATAGTATCGTCTACATTAGCGACGCTTTCTACGATATGTTTACGTTGCCTACAATATCTACATTGTCTACGGGTTATCGACACATCGACGTAGAAATTAATAGACGACGCGTTAATGCCCTTCCCTGCTTTTAGGCAACTAGTTGAAGCAGTTGACAACAATCAATGTTCCATCAAAGAATTTTGAAAGAAATTTAATGTCATGAATGCCATAGAAACTATCGGTTCATCATGGAATGAATTGCAACAAAGTTGTCTCAAAGGATGTTGAAACCGCTTGCTTCAAACGGTTGAAAAAGAAATCACGGACCACAAGTTGTTACTGAAATAACGGAAATAGCAAATGATATTGGATTTGAGGAAGTTGATGACGGAAACATCCAAGAACTAATGGAAACTGATGACCATGGTATTCTCCAGATCCTCTGATTCCTGTTTGATCACAAATTCAGCCAGAAATTATTTTGTTATATTGAATTCTAATTTATTTTCTAATTTTTAAATGAAGTATAAATGAAATAAAAATTGTATTTCAAAATAAAACTATGACCATCTTATTAGTTTTGACTTCAAAGTACCAAAAAAAATTGGTAGCAAACATAACCCCATATTTTGGTATAAATAGCATCTCTTTTAACGCAACTTCTGTTAACGCTATTTTCAGGAACGCAATATGATCACTAAACGAGGTATGCCTGTATACATACCTATGGATGGAGGAACTCAAAATATAATTTGTAGCCTTGATTAAAAGCTTTTTCTTCAAACACATATTTATAATTTAAATGCTACACGTGTTTTAATAAATAAATCACAACATAAATACTTGCGTTTATAATATGAAACCACGGGGAAAAAAAACTTTGGAGCTAATTAAAAATTTATTAAAAATATTTATTTATTTAAAAAAGATATATAATTAATACATAAATTAAAAATAATTATACGCGCGGTTTTGTGATATTCGGAATTATATCAAATTTACGGTTTCATGTTGTTGTCTACATATATATGTATGTATGTATACATAATTCATAAGAATAAATTATGATAATTAGAAGATTAAAAGTTTTCGGTGGAAAAATGAATTTTCTAATTATTTTGTAAATCGGTATATTTTAATGTAGTTGAATGCTTTAAGTGCTGGTTTAAGGCGCGTGTCTAATTCTACTTTTTCTGATTTTTTAAAATTTTGAGTCCATCCTATATACATATACTCGTATACTAAACGAAACTCTACCCAGTAAATTGGGTTTGGGAATTACTGACGGACGCAATGAATCGTGAATATTTTGGATGGAATTTTATATTTGTAATTCATTATAGAAACCTAAAATTTTATTTAATTTTAAACATTTTTTAAAATTTCTAAATTCAGAATTTTTATGGAATGTTGCAGTTTCAAATATGATAAAAATGAATTCAAATTTAAAAGTTCAGCTAGTCGCTTAGAGAATCTTATTTTATTTTCTAAT
This sequence comes from Tipula unca, assembly GCA_951394425.1. Taxonomy (NCBI): domain Eukaryota; kingdom Metazoa; phylum Arthropoda; class Insecta; order Diptera; family Tipulidae; genus Tipula; species Tipula unca. The sequence goes on along the minus strand of OX596380.1, from coordinate 171,385,672 downwards.
TAAGTTAAAAATTAGAAATTACTAAATATAGGTAGGTTCCAACCGGGTAGGATAATATATTTTGAGCGTACTACAACTTCTGTTAAAACATATTTTTTTTTTTTTTATTTCTCTCATTTTTTTTTGTTTATTGCCATAGTCGTACATAAAATTATTTAAGTTTTCATAGGGTTAAAAAAAATTGGATTTTTAGAAATGTATGAATATGTATAATGTACATAATTATGTACCACAATACAAAATTGATAAATATTTTTTACAATACACTTGTAGAAAATAATTCCATCCATTTTATTTTAGATAATATAATTTAATTTTAGTAGTTTTTTAAAGGGATGATTAATCTTATATCCCGTTTACACGAGAAGAATAAAAGTTTTAAAATAAAAATTAAAATTAAAATTTTCACGCATTTTAACAACAGAAAAAAAAACCCACAAAAAAAATAGTTACGCCGGCTATGAACGTTTTTATATAAACATCAAAAAAAGCAAAATGGCCGCGTAATTTTGTTCTATTTTTGGTATACGAACAGTTTAGTTTTAATTTTTTTGATAGAAAACTAAAACTGATTTAAACTAAAATGGGTGGTCGTAATAAGGATTAAATACACTTTAAAACTGCACAATTATTTTTAATTTTCATTCGTGTGCATTAAATTGCGATCGAAGCGATTAAAAACTTTTTGAAAAAATATACACTTACCACTTACCTAAAAAAGTTAATTAAACACTTTTTATAATTGTTTTGTGTTGTACTAATTTGCTTCGTATTGAAGCAATTTGTCACACAACACTTAATTAATTTACCCATTGAATATTTTTCACTTATAATTTTTAATTTTATTTCGTTGTAATTATCGACTTCGGCACACACAAACACAAAACATGAAATAAACAAAAAAAAAAATTGTTTTTGACAGAAGTTGTAGTACGATTTTCTCATGTCGGTTTCGTTTGATTTTTTCCCCTTATTGGCAGAGTACACTGATTTTGTGCGTCAATCGAACATGAAACCGATTTACCCCATTTATATTTGTGTTTTCTGAAAAAAAAAGAATATTCACAAACAAAACCGTTTATAGATAGACGGTTTTGTTCACAAAAGTCAAAATGGCAGCACAGTGACAGATAAAATTATAGTATTGGTGTAAAATAGGGGTAACTCGGTCTAAAAAACCAGAGTAGCCAAAATTGCACTGAGTGCAAAAAATTTAGCTGTCAGGCAATTTTTTTTGGTTCAAACGAACGGTTTTCGTGTAATTTTTTGCACTCAGTGCAACTTTTTATGTTCAAACGAAAACGACATTATTCTCTTTACATACATTTTAAATTTTACACTCTCTCTATATATCTTTATGCTCGAAGGTAGGTTCTAAAATTTATTGAAATTTTCTTGTGATTTCAAAAATTAAAATTTATTTATTTATAAATTCTATAGAATATACAAACTATTTTATCCATTCATGAATAAAACAGAGTATAAGCTCACATATGAAGTTATACTTTATAAATACTGAACTTAAACTTTAGTATTCTCAAACAGAGCAGTTTTATTGATTTAACTTTTAACAATCACGTTCATACATTTTTCTAATATGGATACATAATTGTATATCATCAAGATCTAAATCAATTACTTATACAGATGGGAGGCTTCAACATTAGAACATGGGCATTTTGCAGATTCTGCAATACGTTTTGACATATTTTGTATAATTTTGACTCCCGAATAATTTACGACGAAGCTGAGTCTACTTCCACTGGCTTTAATTACCATTCAACAAAATTTACATTGATTATTAAATATTCATTCTAAATATTCATAATCTTGATAACTATTACGCCACAACTAAGCGTCGAAAAAAGCTCAAATGAACAATTTATAATCTTTACTTTTGCAGTACAAAAGATTGCCAATTTATTATTATAGCTGTACTGTTAAAATACTTTAATTAAAATTAAATATCTAGGAATCCTATCACAAGAGAATGATTGAACTTTCAAAACCAAGTCGTAATTCGGTTAAATATAGCCGGCTTAGGCAGTATTTTGAACCTAAATTTTCTACTTTATTTCCTCAATACAAAATACGTTAGAGAAAAGCACAGTTTCAAAACAGAATTTATTACTCTCGAACAGACTTTTGAGGAGACCGTTGGGAAAGACGTAGTTTTGACATTTACGGAGCTTTCAAAATTAAAGTAAAGTTTCCAAGCAAACGAAACTTTTTGCTGTGTGGATTTTACAAAGCACCATGACGAAAAAGCAGCAAACAGTACACGTGCAAAGCAAAGTGGTTGTTGAGTCGCTGATAAAATAATTTAGGTCGCCAACAAAAATTAAAATCTTCTTTTGTGGTATATATTTCTGCATATGGCAACGGTTCTTTTAGAAATATTTAAATATTTCCCAACACACTTTTCCCTGAAAATAAATAATCAGTTATTGTTTTCTTCAAAATATACTAAAAATCTTCAATACCGAGCACAGTGATTAAAGCTGTGATGTTTAGATCGGGAGGCACCGAGTGCGAATCCCAGGAGGTACCAAATGCGACATTACTTCCGCCATTTCTGCCCCCGTTATTTCAGTCTTTCACTATCGTCGTAACTACCTCCGCAATTTGTACCAAAATTACTTCCACGTCATTACTTTTTATCAATGACGGAAAACCCTAGATCGTGTCATTCCAATTAGCCAAATATTTTATGGACATTTTGGTTTCAAATCCTGCTTTATTAAGATTTACATAATCACGAAATTACAGTATTCAGATTTACTTATTTTACGTACGTAAAGCGTTACATTCTATACAAATTCACTTTAGTATATGATTTTGTGCTATCATCACTCATCAGCAAAAATATTTGTCTACATCGAAAACGGTGCGGGATAGGAAATTCACGAAGTAAAAGGAGATGGATAGCGTCTGGTGAAGGAAAACTCTGAATGGGGACATAATGAAGGATAGTTCACGTTTAAATTATTTATATGTAATTTGTTAAATTCACTGCAAAATGTCCTCAAATTTTATTAATTTATTTTAGTACTGTAAGCATGCCCACGGCTACAAACGATTGATTAACTTACCCTTTCCGAGTTTATGGGTTCTACACCAATTTATGTAACACTTTTGCTGTAAGTTGGGAATTTTGGATCTATGTCCGAATCTCTCTCTATATATATATATACTGACCGAGCTAAAATTTGAAGAAAAAAAACATTTTCTTGCTGGGCTTTTGATCTAATAAAATAGCAATGTGATAACTTAAGAGGTTTCTTTGTTTCAACTCCGATATGATTGGTCCTTTTGCCAATTAACTTTTCTAAATTCTATAGGGAGTTAAAATTACGTTCAAATTTTATATCTTCCTGTACATTTTGATCTATTCAAATATGCAGAGCAGTCGCCGAGGTCAATCGTCACATTTTTTTACATGCCGTACTGCTTGAGATGGGATTACTTATGACAAATTATCTAATTTAAAAAAAAATTAAAATTTAAAAACTTTATTAATGTTTTCCAGTTTCTACGATTTTGAATGAAAACGCCAATTAAAACGAGAATTATAAATTTTGCAATCATCTCGAATAAATTAGAAAAGCTCTCAAATTCCGATTTAAAATCTTAAATGCATAATTAATAAAAGGATTTTTAAATTAAATTTTCAAAATATTCGGTTATCAAATTTTCATTGATTTGAGATAAAATTTCCATTCAATAATTAAAATTTTTAAAATAAATAGTAATTAATTTTCATAATGCGCTATTTAAGTTATAAAAATATTCAGAATTGATAATGCAATTAAACATATTATCGGGGTTGATGAATTTTCTAATTAATTTGTAAATTTGTATATTTAGTGTTAGATATAAGTTGAATGGTTTATGTCGAACAGTGCTGATCAGGAAGCCGACTCAAAATTTTGAATTTAACGGATTTTATTTAAATTTAAGAATCTCAAAAATTGTGTTTAATTTTTAAATTTATTTCCAAACACTAAATCCAGAAATTTTTTGTAATGTTAATATTAAAAAATAATAATTAAAGTTTGATGTTAAATTTAAGGCTGAAATTCTTAAATTAAAAAAGAAATTAGTTCACAGATTCCTATATAAATTCATAAAATGCATACTTGATTTTCGTCCATATTCTCCATTCTTAACATTTATATTTGTAATTTTACATTTTAATTAAGATATAATTCTAAAAAATTTGAAACTATTTAACGTAGATTCTAAAATTTATTAAAATTTATAAAATAAAATTAAAATTAATTTTTAAATTTTGTATTTCGAAATGTTTTCCGATTTCCAAATATTTTAAAACTTAATTGTTGTTCAACTTAATTGTTTGTCAAAGTGGTTTCAAATATTTTAATTCAAATTCCATATATTTTTTTTATATTAAAACAGAATTTAGAAAATATAATCGATTTTCAGTTCAGATGTTTCAGACATCAAATTAAAAACCATTTCAGACATCAAAGAAATTTACGTCCCAAGATTTCACTGAGAAATTTCAATGTTTTCAATTATTAAAATGTTCAATAAAATTCCAAGTTTTAAAGAAAAAATACAAATTCAGCAATATTTTTTTTTAATTTGAGAGCCACGGACGAATTTGAAAAACCCTTGAAATTCCAATTACAGGAATTTTGATAAAATTAATGAAAAATTAAAACTATCAAATTGTTATGAAGTTAACAAATTTAAAATATTTCGATAAAATTTCTCGAAAGTACTACGTTACTTCTGTTTCGGAAAATTTAAAAATTTAAAAAGCTCTGCAATTTGTAATTTACAATAATAATAATTTTGATTTTTCACACTAATCAAATTTAGTAAAATTTTAAACATCTTTCCAAAATAATTTATTGAGGCTGATACTCCAAACTAATTTAAAATAATTTAAGGGTGGATAAAATTAACTGCTTTAAGTCGAACTTTAAGCTGGTCCCAATTTCATGCATATTGTTTTTATTTTTGAAATTTTGATTTGCAGTATATTCCACGAAATTCTATCCTGAACGGCGGATTTGGGAATTACTGATAAAACGAATAAATCGTGAAAATTTTTCAAATTGATTTGTAAAATTTTAGATAGAAGTTTATATTTGAAATTCAATATAGGAACCTAAAAATTTTATTTAATTTTAAAATTTATTTAAAATTTCTAAATTCTGAATTTCTGTGGAATTTTGTTTAAAATTTTAGATAAAATCTCAGAGATTTTTAATTTTATATATTCTAGTTAACATATAATTTAAAAAAAACAGAAATTTCGAAATATTAATTTTTGAATTTATTAAAATTTATAAACTAAAATTATAACTAACTTTTTAATTTTGGTTATTGATTTTAAAGTATTTTCCGAATTTCAATTATTTTAAAACTTAACTTTATATTCTCAAAAATTTAAATCTATTTATTTATGAATATTTTTGAATATAAACCATTTCAAATTCCAGACATCAACATGAATTAGAAAAGCTCTCAAATTCTTATTTAACGAATTTAAAATCTTAAATCCATAATTAATAAAAGTATTGTAAAATAAAATTTTCATAATATTCGGCGATTATCAAATTTTCAATAATTTGAGATAAGATTTCCAGTACTTCCCATTCATTATCACAAAATTATAATCCAGATTTATTTGAAATTTATTATTAAAACAATAATTATAATTTTTGAAATAAATACTAATCACATTTAACAAAATTTTAGAATTTAAAATGTCATCATACATAGGATTATCGAGACTGATGAATTTCCTAATTAATTTAATTTTAAAATTTATTTCCAAATACTAAATTTAGAACTTTTAGAATGTATGAGTTCCAAATTTGATAATAAAAATTAAAATTAAAATTTTAGATTAAATTTAAAACTAAAATGCTTAAATTAAAAAAATATCAAATTTAAAATTTCGGAGGTAAATTTTAAAAACAATAAATGATTTTCATCCAAATTCTCAATTCTAAAATTTATGTTTGAAATTTAATATTTTAATTAAGATGTAATTCTAAGACATTTGAAATTAGTTAACGTTGGTTCCAAAATTTATTAAAATTTATAAAATTAATTTTTAAATTTTGTATTTCGAATTTAAAGTATTTTCCGAATTCCAAGTATTTTAAAACATAATTTTATGTTTTTACTAGTCGAAGTAGTTTCAAAAATTTTAATTCAAATTCAAATTATTTTTTATATTAAAACAGAATTTAGAATATACAAGCCATTTTGAATTCAGAGATACCAGACATCAAATTTCAAATTCATTTACTAAAAATTCTACCTTGTAATTCCGAAAAATTCTAAACTAAGCGATTTCATTGTTTTCAATTTTTTTAAATTTTCAATGGGAATCCAAGTTTTAAAGAGAAATACAAATTTTGCAATATTTTTTATTTGGTGGCCATAGATGAATTTGAATAAAATTAATGAAAAACTAAAACTTTCAAATTGTTCTGAAGTTAGCCAATATTACATATTTCGATTAAATTTTCCCGTAGTTTCGGGAAAACTAGACTAACAAGAACCTAAATAAGGGTGAAACTACCCGTTTCTTCTGATTCAGAAAAAATTTAATTTGTTTTAAATGTTCTGTTATTTGTCATTTTGAAAATAATAATAATTTTATTTTTCATACTAATCAAATTTAGTAAATTGTTAAACCTGAAAATATTTTATTGAGGCTGATTCGACTAATTTAAAAAAAATACAGTGATATTTAACATTTTAATTCTAACAATTCCAATAAATTTTAAAATTTAACATACAGACATAAAATAAAACATATTTTTAAAGAATTTTGAATATCAGATTAAAGCTTTTAAAACCGGGTAAAGAATAACTCCAAAATATTATTATTAAATTCGAAATTATAATTTATTAAATCAAAATTGCACTCAAACTTAGAATTTTGATGATTGAGAGAAATTGAGGAATTAAATTTTTTAAATGTCTAAATAAAATTTCAGAAAGTAATTGCCTGAAGAAAAGTTCTATAAATTCAGTTGATATCCAAATTTTAAAGTTGAGCAATGCTAGTCTAGTACCTGACTAATTCCATGTAATTATGGTCTCCCAAATGCATGTTTAATAAATTCGATTTTCCCCATATCCATATTTCGATTCCTTTCTAAAACTTAATTTTTTTTTAAATTACTAAATATTTACTTCCCAACTCTAATATTGTTATCATTTAAAAACACCGATACTAAAATTTTTCATCGAATTTTTATTTTGATATTCTGTTCCACAAAATTGGAAATTTTTAATTGATTTTAAAATTTCCATATTCTAAATTTAATTTTTCCAATTCCAACTTAAATAAAAAAAAAAATTCCAAAATTAAAATTTTATATGAAATTCAGAAACTAAATGTTTTGAAAATAATTTTGGACATTCATCATTCTAAATTAGCATGATTCGTTTCTTCAGATTCAGAGAAATTTAAAGTTTTAGAAAATGCTCGTTAGATTTATAAAATAATAACAATCGCTAACAAGTTCACATTAATATTTGGTACTGCGTTAATTAAAATTTCAAAAAATTCCAAATTACCTTTAGGAAGAAATCAAATTAAATCAAACTGAGGTTAAACTAATTTATCGTACGTGACCGATTATCACAAAATCAATCTATAAGCGACGGATTTAATTAATGCAAAACCTAAAATATGTTTGTGTTGATTACAGCCTTTAAATCCATACCTATGTACCTATACATGTATTAATCCTATATCAAATTGGATCGGATAATAAAAATTCGATTGACAACAACAACAATGAATCGTATTGACAACAACAACAAGTTGATTTATGAATTTTTGTTTATTATTCTTCGATACGAGATGATGAAATATATGAAAGAGAAGGGGAGAGAAATATATATGCAATTACAGGTAGTTGGTGGAAGATGAAGTGAAATGTATTTTTGAGTAGATGGTACGAGTATATTGTAAATGGTAGATGGGAGGAAAAAATTGTTTACAATTATAGACATAAATTTGTAACACATATGTTTATGTTGAAAAAGTGTGTTGTTTCAATGTATCAAAAATCGATCCTTGGCGGTTTGTAAGTGGTAGCAGATGGTATAGATAGACGATTCCTTTTACACTTATAGGTATTAGTACTTAAAAATATTTGTTTTGTTTACTCTCTATACTTTTTTATAGGTCTATATATAGTTTATCGTAAACCTGGTGCGCATAGCGTAATCAAGGGCACACTTTTTTCATCTTGTGAATGACCGCATTAAACATAAATGTTCGTTTCGTATTTTCTAATTAATAATTAATGACTCAAACTAAACTCAAGTTTTAACTATAGATTCAATTTATGAATCAGTGTTTGTGAATTAGAAATCGTTAATGTAAAAGTCTTTGTAGTAATGCGGATGATGCGGACAGGATGGTTTCTGTGTATATTAGCACCTCCAATTCATTTAAGGGGATGAATATCTCCCCCAAGTTGTATAAAAACCATTTCAAATTTCAAGACATTAATCGAATTTGGTTCATTATAATGATGGATCGGCTAGATGATAGGTACGCAGCATAATAATTATTAATTTTAATATAATTGAAACTCTTTGGTAATTTGGTATATTTGGAATATTTTTACGGGTCTACCATCGCCCAATACAAATTGGGATGGATATAGTTATCGAAATCTAATTGAGTTATAATAAAAATAATAAACAGTGTTTAAACGCCATTACTGGCCCCTTACTGTGACAACAATCTGGCTCCAACGTTTTCGATCCTGAGCTTGGTCTTCATACTGTCTTAAACAATCTGTCGCAATAACCTCTGCGCTTACCATATGGTGGCTCTCCATTCAGAGATCGTAATACAATTCGTTCTGAATCAGCACGAAGAACGTGACCGAGCCAGCGTACTCACTGAGATTTTAATTCATGTATAATATCGGGGATTTTGATCAGATCTCTGATCTCGATATTGTACAGAGCTCGGTATGTACCATCTATTTCGCGAGTTGGGCCGTAAATAACCTGCATGACTCTTCTCTCAAATGTAATGTTGTTCCTATACAACCAGAGTTCATGTACTTTGTTTTGAACTCATTGATCTGGAGTCCAACATAAGTTGAATACTCTACAAGTGGATCAAGTATTTCCCTTATTCCGTTGCTATTCAATCCAATCACGCATATGTCATCTGCATATGCAAGTACTTGATTGGAATTTTGATATAAGATGTTGCGCTGAGCTGCTCCTCTTTTAGGAAACAAGTACTACAACATGTGGTAAAAGAGTATTGGGGACAGAACATCTCCCTGCTCAATACTGGAGTAAACTGCAATTATCATGCCTGTTCTCAACTTTAACACAGCATTGAAATTGTGTCACTGTCATTCTACACAATCGTACCAATTTTGATGACATACCTAGGTATTCCATCGCAATCTAACAACACCTGATGTATGGAGATGAAAGTCTCATAATATTTAGATAGAATCATAAACTACCTGACCAGTGACTGATCGATCCGGACGAAATCCTCTTTGATAGTCACTAACCAGGTCCGCCACTAGAGGGGAAATTCTATCCAATATAATGTGGGACAGTATAACTTGTAAGCTGTGTAAAGGAGATTCCGCGATAATTCTCACACTTCAAGCGGCCTCCCTTCTTGAAGATACGGCACATCGCGGCCACTTTCCATTCGTCAGATATTACTTTGGTTCGCCACACCAATCGAATAAGGTCGAAAAGACATTTTTACAAATTATCCCCTATACGGATATCAAGAGCACCGAATTAACGCAGTCCACCCTAGGGGAGTGGTTTTATCTTATAGTATCGGCATGGCTATAGTGAATTCCTCATGGGATGGATCCTTAATGCAGTCCATTTTTGAATACGGACAACAGTTTGTGACGCATGATGAACACCAAGCATTGGTAAAATGTCCATTCCATGCGTCGAGTACTGCGTCGATGTTGACATAGAGGTTTCCATCCCAGTCCCGAAAAGCAGTTGACGCAGGCCTGAATGTATGCTACAATCCAGTAATTCCATTAAAGAAATTACGCGAACTGCAATTATTGCAGAGTTGTTGTACTTTCAGAACTTCGGCCTTCCACCATTCTCGCTTTTTCCTTCTACAAATCTGCTAAGTTACCATCCTAGTAAGAGTAGCTTTGGTTTTTCTCGCGATTGTGAGACGTTGTGACACTTCACTTTTGGCTATATTTTGTTGCTCAACTGCAAGACGATTCTCGTCATTAAACCTATCATGCTGGGGTCTGATTTTGACTATACCTAATGTCTGATGCGGAGCACTGACAATCGAAATTTTCAGAACCTCCTAGACAGTATCGTTTCTTTTGCTCTTCGTTTATCAGACCTCCACAGTCAAAACGTTCCATGCGTTTCGAACGTGTTCCCGGACCAGTACGAAAACTTCCATCGTAGCTTTGCTAACCGACCCTGCACAACCTGAGCGCGCCCCTTCTGAAATTACCACGTGGTCAATTTGGATGCGTGTAATTTTGCGAGGATGTGTCCATGTTTCCAAAAATGTATCTGTTTGTGAGGGTAAAAATGGCTTGTTACTCCAAGATCGTGTGCAATTGCAAAGTACATCGATTGAACTTTCATGCCGGGAGTACCTATGTTTTCACACAAGTCGGTCTGATTTCTGCCAGCTGTATCATTAAAGCTCTAATATCGTGTTCAGGTATAGATTCCATCAGATCATCCAAGTCATTGTAAAATGAGTCTTTATCTTGGGGCTGGCTGACTTCTGTGGCGCATTGACTGCTTCAAAATCCAAAACAGCTTTCTTAGCCCGCGTATATGGTCAGCACTTTTGGGCCAGCCAGCTTCTTGAAGTTCCAGGCGATATTTGTGAGTGGTGCCTTGGAAAACATGTTCGTGAAATTTAGGTTTACGAGACATGTTTGCCCCCCCGACCACAGAAGCCAACATTTTTAAAATTCAGGTCAAATTTAAATCAAATCTTAGATATAAAATCAATTCTCATTCTAAACCCTGAATTTCAAAGTGACAATATTTTGTATTTGAATTCAATTTGCTGTTTATAAACAAAATATATTGTAAACGAATTAAATTACAGTGAACGTAATTTGATTGACGTTTTTGACGATGACATAATATACAATGGGTGGTATACCAAATTTTAGACATTTTACAATAATCTGTCAAGTTAATTTCTCTCACCAACAAAAATAATTAATCTCGTCCTTAAAATGTAAAATGTTATTACAAAAAGGAAACATTATTTTAAAACTATAGACATATATACCTGGGTGTCTACACCATTACGACTTCCTTCCCTCATTTATTATAACACTATGTGTCTCGACATATACATGTCTATATACGTGTACATATACTAATGTTATAAAACGACAACGATATAACCACAAGAACATGCTGTGCGAGTTTTTTTTTTTTTTTTTAAATTCTCATTACAAATTTTGTTGAACAGGAAATCTATAATTGTAATTACAATTTTGTAATTTTTATGACTTCTAATTAATTATAAAAATATAATATGCGGCCGCGTTTATTTAATTATATTTAATAATATATATTCGCGTTTAATTTTTGCCTCCTGCAATTTTCATGCGTGCTTAATTAATTTAATTATATAATTCACAGTAAATTATTGAAGAAATTATAAAGAAATTGTAATACAAATCCGATTTTAAATTACAACTACAAGGAAATAATTAAATTTGTTCAAGCTTTTATGGAAAATTAATTTTTTGTTCTGTCTTTACGAATAATCAATAATCTTATTGATCAACAAGACAAGAGGTAGATGAAGTCAAAAGTTATGTAACGAATAGGAAGATATATATGTGAGTGTGGTCGATCCACTTTCGTTCCAATAATATGTTAATAAAACACACAGACGAGTTCCACAGGCCGAATGCTCGAATGATCTTTTTAATTTCTTTTCTTTTTCTAAAAAATGATTTCAAATGAAGTTTTGGCGAAAGCGAGTGCCACATATCTTAAAAGTTAAATGTAGCTGATGCCACATACTCAGGGGTGGGCATTTGCGCGACATCTATTATTTTCTACGTCGAAGTGTTGACAACCCGACGACCACGTCGACAATGTAGACAAAGTCAATAATGTAGACAATTCCTAGAGTGATTTGATAAATTAGTTCTAAACCACAAGAAAATTTACAAGAAGATTATAACTTACATTAAAATTAATTTGGAGATCTCTGTTGGTAACACGAATTGGAGTACAGGAAGGCTATGAGCTACTGAGTTTATTAAAAAATCAAATCGTTCATATCAACAGAACTTTGCCCCCTAAACGTGCCAGGCTACTCTATGACCAGGTTTTGATAGAATTTAGTGAATGAATTGTGATGAAAGACGAATCGTACATAAAATTGGAATTATACCAGGTCAAAATCTGTATCCTGCCAAAAATTTGCATAAAGAATTAAGATGGCAAGCGTTTTATAGTTGTCGACTTACAGTTGTCTTTGTGACATTCAGGAATTCATATTAAGCAGTTCATCGTGAATAGTGATAAATTACTATCAAATTTGACATATTGGATGGCAACTGGGCCACGGAACAAGGTTAATTTCTTAACTTGAGCAACTTGAACGGAATTATAGACTAATCCTTGACCGATTATAATGAAATTCGACATGTTGGATGGAAATAGGATTTTTAAGTGATTTTTGATTTGAAAGAAGTAGGATTTAGAAACGGGATTTAAAAATGAATATTCGTTAACCGATTATGATGTAATTCGACATGTTCGGTTGAAATGAAAATTGTAACATTGTTATCAATATAAGTTTTAGAATATGAATTAGAATAGTTTTGGGATGTGGCTTTCACTGATTATAAGATTAAATTTCTTTACTAATCCCATTTAAATCCAACAAGTTAAGTTTCAGCATATAGCTAAGCCAGAACTTCATTCTAAAATCTCGAATCATTTTATAATCTCATTGCTGAGTTTCATCTTCATAGATGAAGAAGAAGAATGGCGGATACGATAAAAAGTCACATCAGAAATTAGGTAGAATCTCATGGGGAGCATCAACATGTTCTTGACTTTACCCGTTATAACAAAATTTGAAATTTAGACCAATCCGAACATTTAGTGCACAAACTTTCTTTAATTAAACCTTTTAGTTGTCTTATTTCAACATACATTTCCATAGTTATAGTATGGTATATGGTTCTCGATTTAATTTGAACTTAAGTTCTTACAACTTAAATGAATCGCCGTTTTACAAAATACAGCATTTTATTTCATATCGCTTAAAAATCTTAGGTTGTTAAAATTGTCTTAATTGTCGACATTGACAAAAAATCTTGCCAAATAATCCACGTAATATTCTACGTGTCGACAACTGCGTATAGATTACACAGCGTAATCTACCTCGCCCATCCCTGCACATACTCACCTGCCACGTCAATCATCAGTATCGAGCCGGCATTGTTATATATGTCGCTTAGATCGAGGTTGATCGGTCGATGTTGGCGCTTCTAGTGAACGTGAGCCATATGATATTGGCGACAATGTTAGTTCGGTGTGGATGTCGAGCTCTTCATTTGCGGTAAACGCCGATTTTAGGCGGTCGATTGAAATGAGAACCTCTCTTCGTGGCATGCGAATAGTTTATAACATTTGTGCTGTCGTTGAATGATCTCATATAGTCCATTGTATGGTGGGGTGAGCTATGGTCTCACACTGTCATCGCGTACGACGACATGAGCGCCATACTCCAGATTTGACGTAACGGTTGGTTTTAAATTTTCAAAACTATGATGGAGTGTTTGCAATACTTCGTATTGAGTCTCTTTACTGGTAGGCGGATTAAATAACTCACCCGGTTACCTGAGCGTGGTGCCGTAAACTATAGTTCAGCTGGCGATGCTTTAATATCTACTTTACGGCTGTTCGTAGCCCGAGTATGATAACTGGTGTCCGATCTACCCAATTATCCTTATCTGTACATAGAACTCAGCCTTTAGTGTTCGACAAAACCGCTCTATCAATCCATTGGATTGTGAATGATGCAGCGATGTTCTCACTTCCCTCATTCCGAGCATTTGGCATAATTAACGCATCATAAACGGCTCAAATTGACGACCCTAGTCAGTTGTTATGATGCTAGGAGTACCATATCGTGATATCCAAGTCGATAGTAGCGCCTTCGAGACGGTTTCTGCTGTCATGTCGACAGTTAAACTAATGTCAACAACCTACGACATTTTAGCGATTTGAAATCGAATGCGCCAGTTTGCGGGAGTATTTTGTAAAAGCATTCATCTAGAGATGATTTTTTCATTTGTTCCTTTTTCACAAATGACGCATGAATAGTTTCAATCTGTCATCGTGTTTTTATTTATTCAGTATTGTTTGCCATTTCATCATGGAAAGACTGAGCCATATGCTATGCCGGAAATTATTCAGTTTTATTACGAAAATCAGCGTTCTGTGAGGAAAGTGTTTCGTGTGCTTAGACCAAGTCACGGTCGAAATTATCGGTAGGCGAGACACACTATATAGAATAACAAGGAAAAGTTTGAATCCCAATTTACAGTATTGCGGATGATACGCGACTAAACAGACGGTTTGGTGTGATTTATGGGCCTGTGAACTCAATAATTTTTTTAAAAAAAAAGATGGCCGGCACGTACCTGTGAATATTGCTCGTTATTGCGCCATGATAACGGAATATGTGCTGCGTGAAATTGAAGCCTGACCTAGACGACATTTGGTTCCAAGAAGTCGTGTAAGATCGTGTAACACCTCTAGACTCTTTTCTTTGGGGCTACGCAAAGTTCAAAGTCTATGTGAATAAACCATCTATAAATTTGAGACATTGGAAGCCAACATTACTCGTATCATTCGCCAAATACCATTCCATATTCTCTAACGCATCGCAGTTGCGGCTTTGAGAAAGGACCATCATTTGAAAAAAGTAATTTAAAAAAAATTAATGAATAAAATGCTGGCATTACTGCCATAGAGACGACGGTATAGCCCAAAATTTTTCGATACATCGAACACCTGTGGAACATTGATTTTTTCCAAATTTATTGCTTCTGTAGGAATTAGAGTCCTGTGAACGAACTATATGGCCAAAACTTTACTGCTGAATCGTGTTAAAGAATTAGCGGCATAATACAACTGCAAATTGCTGGCCAAATCATACATTTTCTTTTTCAAATGTATCTAACTTGAAGTGTTTCAAAACCAATTTCATGTACGTTTCGCCGTATCCATCAAAACACATCCACTAAATTTTGTGAAAATTTTGTCACCAGTCTGGCACATATTCTATAGAACAAGTGTTGGTAGCACTCATAGCCTTTCTGAACTCGAATTCGTTTTACCATGGAGTGGGGTATGTTAAATTGTATGGCACGGTCATAGTTAAATTTCCCCGGATTAGTCTTAATGAAGGTTATAAACCTTTTGTAAAGATTTCTATTGTTGTTCAGCATCAATTTTTAATACGCCGATGGTCGAGATAGCAGAGTCAATGCTCTTGAAATCGAGAACTCGTCAGCACCATGACTCGTCAGCACCAATAATTTTTTTATTTAATTTCTTCAACACAGCTTCTGCTAAAATCTACATTCAATTTATGCAAGAATAAGAGCCATCTCTTGTGTATGACCATAATGAAAATTTACGGTAATGGTCAAATAACCAGAGTCCATTCATGTTGCTAAAATATTTAATTTTCTCTATTAAATTGGCAAGCATAAAAGATTTGTATAGCACAAAATTTATATAAGCCGATGGTCCAGTAAGCAGAATCATTGCATTTGGAATTGTGAACTTGAGTTCAAACTTCGGTTCGGCAATAAATAATTTTTAATTTAATTTATTTAATTTCTCCCTTCAATTGGCAAATATAAAGGATGAATATAGCGGCAAATCTATATATATGGAAATGGTGAAATGGTAAAGTAAGCGGTGTCATAGGATTTGGAATCGTGGATGTTGTGCAGTGTTAGAACCTCTATTAAGGGTAAACAAATTTAGCGGGCATCCACACATTTCTCATTATTTTTAAATTAATCGCTTGTAATTTTAAAATGACCAATAATTAAATTAAAAATATATATTGAGGCTTGAACTAGTCATGATTACTAGTTTACTACAATAGAATCACACAACTTCTTCTACCACCAAGCACCGCCATACATATAAATAGTGATATTCCTATCGTTTATAGCTACCATTTGAATAAAAAAAAAATTAAAAATTTTAGCAACGACAATGGACTCTGCATTTATTATGCCACTACTTGAAAAATATCAAAATGTTTAACAGAACCTGTGTGTTGAACCAATTTCAATACAGAAGAAATTAAATTAAAATAATATTGCTGGTAATGGGACTCGAGTCTAGGTCCACGAATCCAAAGTCAATCATATTACTACCTCGCCCACCACCTTATACATATATTTGATGTTATGCAAATCTTTTGTATTTCCCAATTGAATTGAGAAACTTGGAAACTGCATAGTGTCAGGTGCAACATTTAATGCAATGAAATTTTACGCATTGTATTTGGATGTAGTTAAAACTCTGACAAGCTATTCCTCTTTATGTTCTTAAAAATCATAAAACTTCCGTTCCAGTCAATGATGCTTGATGCGATCATCGCCTGGATCGCCATTTGGTGTCTCAACCGAGTGACAGTTTGTCTAAATTTAGGTGTGATATAAGGACGCACGTTGTTTGTTGAAGTGTCACAGAATATCTTTTGCACGCCTTCTGAAATGAGCAAATATTTAAAATTAAGAGAAGTTTCAATTTTACCGTTTACAATTTTCTGAAGTTCGTAATCATTGCGTTGGCTAGCTGATCATAGTCGAATTGATCGATTTGCTGAATTCGTGATAATAACTCATCGGTTAATATGTCGTTCCCTATGACATATTGTATGTCCGTGATGAACTGACCGATGAAGTCAAGATGGCGCATTTGACGAGGTGAAGCCTTATCCATCTTTTGCTTGAATGCAAATGTCAACGGCTTATTATCGGTGAATAAAGTAAATGCTCGGGCCTCTAGCATATATCGGAAGTGCTTTACGCTGAGATATGCGGCTAGAGCTCCCTGTCATACGTGCTATATAGTTGCTTTGTGCACTTATAAATTTTTTCGAAAAGAATCCCAATGTATTTGAGAAACTCCATTGACTTCCAGGTGCAGGGCAGCCCCTACTGCATAATCGGATGCATCGACGTAAAATGCTAGATGTGCATTAAGAGCTGGAATTGCCAGATACGCTGCTTTAACTAGTTCACTTCGGCAATTTTCGAATGCGATATCGGTTTCTGTTGCTCATTTTAGCGGTGTCTTGTCATTGTTTTTATTTCCTTTGATCATTGACTGGAGTTATCGCTGATTTCCGGCGTTAAGCAGGAATTTGCGGTAAAAATTGATAACCGTCAGGGACTTTTTTAGATCCTTCGCTATTGTTGACTGTGCTTGCTGTCTTTAAAAAATGTAAAATCCTGTACGAAGGGTATCGGAAAACGGTCACGTATATGGTTTGTGCGTTCAACCAACTGGCCCAGTTGCTTGATGAGGGGCGACATATGCCTTGCTTCATTAGAAATTTAAATTCTGCTCGTGCAGCAGCCAATTTGACAGGATCTAGTCGTCTTGGACGTGCGAAAATTGACAGACCTGTCGTTTCGGTGTGATGATATCCTTACGAGTGGACAAGCTTTACTTTCGCTGAGCGCGTTAAATCGCTGAATTCGCGAAATAATTCTGCAAATCGTCCGGCTCCGTCAAAACTATTTAGTATGCAATATTGATATGCCCATTTTTGCACTTCATCTTTAATTACGTTTCACGATCAATCAGCATGCCATGTTTGAGATACAATCGTATGATCATCTTAATCCTAGGTCTAGATGTAGCCTAATCGTGCCATATAGGCTGTTATAGGCGTGCCGTTGGCAGCATAAAGTTTGATTGTTCCGGACGTTGATTTCCTTTGGCACGGTGTCGGTGAGGAACGATTTAGCAGAGTCAAGGTCAATGATAGCAAGTCTGCTTATGCTAGGTTGTGAATGATCCGCTGAAAGACAAGCGGCAGTAGAAATCTGTTCGTTTAAGTCTATTTTTCACATTTGGCATGGTTGGTTTACGGTGACGGCACGGGCTGCGGCATTTTTGTGAATCTTTCCCGAATTTCATGTTATACCAGCAGTATCCTTTCGTTAAACTGCGATTGCGTGTTTGTGGTAGGTATACTAGTCTCGAGTCTAATTTGGTTCAACCCGTCCGATGAACCGCTTGATGAAAAAGTACTTGGTGTCACTTCAATTGGACGTGAACTTGTTACTTTGATCATACGCACTTGTAATGCATCCATAATGGCGTCAGTAATTATTGTAATTTCCTCGATTGTACCATTTGATGCTACGATTGCAGCACGTTTATGTTCCGGCAAATGTTGAGCTTTTAACGGCCTCATTGTAACTCAAGCCACACGGCGCATTTCGTGAATTAATTGGCTTGGGCGCAGATCACCGAGTGGCAATTTAAATAGTAACTGGTTTATACGACGTTGATTACTTTCAGAAAAATATGTAATTAATTGCCTTTTGGTGTACATACTCGTATCGTTGTTGTTCTGGAGCGGCGTTGATAACATCGATTAATTGTAGTAATATAGGGACGATCCTGTATCGGCGATTGTATTTAGTTTTTATTAACCTGATTTCCTCCGGTCATGTTTTGTTTTTTGTAGCTTCTATATGGATGTACGATAATTTTTGTATTATTTATTTATAACTATAATGATGACATCCCCATTGTAGATTTCTCTATAAATTAATAAGCAATATAAAATTATATATATTTATAGAAAAACATTCTAAAATTATAAAATAAAAAAAATTGATTTGAACTAACGAACGTAAATTATTGATTTGTATACATATATACATACGAGTATGTATCTATATATACATATATACGAACAAACGAATATACGTTGTAAATAGTTTGCAAATTGGATTGAAATTATAAAATATGCTCATCCTCATAGAAACTTAAATCAATATATCAAATTGATTTCAGTTTCTATGAGGACGAAATTATTTTGAAATGGTAATATAAAAAATTATGTGCAAGATATGTGACCACACATTGAAAGATCAAACTGGTTTAAAATCACTCAAAAGAAAAAAAAACGGCCATATCAACAAATAGTACCAGTAAATTTAACAAAAAAACTTAGTCGTTTTCAGCCAACGCAGCGCTTCGTAAATACAACAATTTTCATTTCGTTAATTTAACAACGTTTGTAACAACCGGAAATTTTTCAATTGGTTTGAAAAAATAAGTTCGTGTTAGGTGAAAGCTTTAACAAAAACTGTACAAAAATTATTGTAAATAAAAACGGATTTTTACAAATCGGAATTGTAAAATACACATATGGTTTGTGCCATTTACAAATTTTGTTGCAAAGTTCCAAATATATTTTTGTAAAGTTATCAAAGGAATTTGTAAACTGTACGAAGCATTTAGGCGGAATTAATGAAAAGTGTCGTATTATTTACAAAGATTTTTTGTAACATTAACACATTTTATTATATTGTATAGTATTCACTAATCATGTTTGTTAGATTAACAAAGATTATTGATATATGTATATTGTTACGTTTTTTTGCCTTGTCAAATTCAAGGTTCGATCACTGGATTGTGAATAAAACGAACGATGTAAATTCTAGATAAAACTAAATTAATTTATTTCCGAATAAATACACTAAACACTTATTTAATTTCTTCACTTATTCACTTAATTATTTAACTTCACAATAATTACTTTATTACACTTTAAAAACACTGTATTACACTTTATTAACACTAAACTTCACTTTTTCCTCTTTATTACTCATGGTTAAACACAATTAATTATCTCCTAAATGTTAATCGCGTATTTATACCAAATATTCTAACCTTCTACAAATGTCCACAATATTCGAGTGTGTCTAAACTATTCTTGAAAAGTTTAGACACACCTACAATATAACAGTTTTACATTTACTTAAGTGTCTCTATTGAAATAGAAATGTCGCCACGATCGTAACATTACCCTTACCTTATCCTAATTCGTCCCGAACAGGATCAAACGCAAACCTCCTGTAGAGCGCTAATCGATCTATATACACCACCTTCAGCTTTCCTGAAATCTCCTTCTTCGAAACCTTTATTATTTGCTCGTATGTCGTATCTAGGTTTCATCTGCTCACTTGGTGCTCGTATCTTCTCTCGTACCAACTGGTGTATCTCGTCGAGTTCTCCTTTGAAAGTTTAGATCTCTAGGTAATCGTAGATTATTTCCGAATAGGATTCTCGCTGGTGCCATCCCCGTTGGGTCATGTACTGCTGATCGATCAGGAACATCGAAATATGTCGATCCCAGTTGCGTTGGTCATTATTCACGACCTTTGCCAAATATTTTTCCAACGTCCCATTTAATCACTCCTGATAAGGTATGGGATTAGGCTCCTGATAAAGTATGGGATACCACTCTGGTCATTTACATTATTACTAGCACATACTTGTTACCAACATCTGTAGTTCGAAAAAGTCCAGCCGCATCCATTGCAATTCTCTCGAATGGCGCTCCAATGTTATACTGCTGCATTGCTCCCCGACTTTTACGTGCGGGACCTTTTACCGCCGCACATTAATCACATTTTTTAACATCACACACCAGTAGAAACGATGACGTATTTTGGTAAGTGTTTTATTAATTCCCAGATGACCCCCACTTGCGCTCCTCCGTGATACTCCTTCAATATATCGGCCATTGATTATTGCCAAATCTGGATCTGCTAACTGCTCGTCCCTGACCGTTTCATCTGTCCACTCCTTATACCCTAGTACTTGCATAAGCCTTATGTCGATAACGATAATGTCTTCATTTGCCTCTACACGCCCGCAGGGCTTGCATTCTACTTGGCATGACCGTCTTGCTAATGCATCGGCATTTCCATTTCCAATGTTCTATCTGGTTATGAAAACTCTGTAGTCATTCGATTCAACGCCCTATACTTGACCTTCTCGATTGTTGAACTGCAGCAGCCAACGTAATGCTCTATGTTCCATTCGTATATGAAATTCTTGGCCATGGAGGTGATTTATGAAAATGTTTCATACATTCCACTATAGCCAATAGTTCCTTACGAGTCACACAATAGTTACGTTCCGGTTTAGATAACACCTTTGTGTAAAAAGCTATTAATCTTTCTTGATCTTCAATTTCTTGTGACAACACTCCTCCGATACTATCATTGCTTACGTCGGTGTCAAGAATAAACTTAACACCGGGTATAGGATATGTCAATAATGGTGCCGTATATAATCGCCTTCTCAATTCATTGAGTTTTTGGGTCTTGGCCAGTCTTTACCGCTGATATTTTGTCGTCTTCGGTGTGGATTCCACTTGTCGTTACCTAGTGCCCCAAAAATTTTACTTTCGTTCTGAACTGAGAGCACTTCTTCGGATTTAACTTTAAACCGGCTTTCTTAAGTGTTCTTCGAAATCCTTTCCCATAACTACTATGTCATTTAAATATACGAGGCATTCTTCCAATATAGTCCCTTTAACACGCGCTCCATTAGTCGTTCAAAAGTTACCGCGCCATTACATAATCCAAATGGCATCTCGTTAAATTGGCATAGCCCATTACTCACACTGAACGCGGTTTTTTGCCGTTCTTCCTCTCGGACTTTCACCTGCCAATACCCGCTTGGCAGGTCCAATGTTGAAAACATTTTAGCATCTATTCTCGTATTGCCAATGGTAATCTTCTCGGTGCTTGGCGTATATGTGTCTCCGTTCCGGTATTAATTCTATGTTTTACCATGTACCCTTCCATTACTATCCAGTGTAATGCAGAAGATCATAAATTATTTATACTGTTCGAACAGTTGTCGTGCTGAATTTTTCTGGTTTCTTTCATGATTAGATCTCCAGTCCAATTGTGCATGAGGTGTTCTACTATTTGTTTTTGTTTTTCGTATCGGTAGTTCTGATTGGATTCTTCTGTTCGCATTTGATTATTGTTGACACCTCTTTACATTTATCGATAACAGTTCATTTCTTTATTGTTTTCGTCTTATCCAAGAGATTTAGGGTCTTAACGGTACCCTATATTCGTTATTTGATTTTACTAATGTCTTCCCTATCGTAATTCCTATGGTTTCGCTTTCTTCTTCATTGGTTTCTACAAGCCACAACCTGGATGACCCTGAATCTCCCTCCAGTTTCCCCCACACAAAAGTGTTTCCGAGTTCGGTGGCAGCTTTACCCGATGATCTATTATTACCCGCCTATATCAAAAGTTTAACATAAATTTTGAATTTAAAAAAATTATAAATTTGTTTGTTTCGAGTTTAATCAAAATATAAAAGCCCTAATTTTTTAATATATCCCGAATAGAGATATGAAAGTCAAAAAGGTTCAAAATTCAGAATTGGCATTCTTATAACATTCTATAATTATGACTGTAGAGTTGAAAATGTCATGAAAAACATGAATAAAATCGTGTTGAGTATCGATGAATGATAATTAAAAATGTACATTGTTTGAAAAATTGAGTAAAACCGATAGATGGTGAATATAATTTAAAACACTTCAAAGCCATAGCGTGAATTCTTACCAAGATTAAGAAAACAATGAGAAAAAAAATATAAAGTAAACAATGAGAACTGCCACCAAAATATACTAATAAGAACCTAGAACTTTTTTTCAGAAAATTGCTAACACATAAAACCAACCAAACACAAACTCAAAACAAACAAAAATCTTTTTGTAAAAAATACAAAGCGGTAAGTATTTACACTTAAAGTGACGATCGATGCGATTAACGAGATGTGGATTAAAAAAATAAGAATTTTGACATATTATGCAAAAATAGTTAGAAATTGCTAACGATAAAAATTAGGGCGTTTTTTTTATTTCATTATAATGACAAACAAAAAAATACTAACAAAATTAAAACCTAAATTTTAGGTTTAAAAAAATAATAATTTTGTATGGTACCACTTCTGTGTCACTGGTTTAATAAAAATAAAAAAGCCTTAATTTTTTAAAGAGATTATAAATGTATATCAGGAATAGAGATAGGAAAGTCAAAAAGCTGGAAATTTTCGAATTGTGGTTCTTATAACATTCTATAATTGTTTGTCATATGCAAAAATATACTATATATAGTTAAAAATAGATGTAGATAAAAGTTAGAGCGTTTTTAATATTTCACTATGATGACGAAAACAAATACTAACAAAATATTAACTTAAATGTTGGACTTAAAAAAATTATAATTTTGTTTGGTCACAAGTTTAATAAAAAAAAAAAAAGCTCTAATTTTTTTTAAGAGATTAAAAAATTATATCCCGAACAGAGCTACAAAGGTCACAAAAGTAAAATTTGAGAATTTTTCAAACATCTTTATTGTAATAAACTTGTGTGAGTTTGGGGCTCCAGTGTCCAGTTTTTCTGAGATATTCATTCGGTTAGCTCATGTTGTTTGGTTCGTTTGAGCCGCCTTATTTCGTTTGTACTATCCAGTAGTTGTACGGCCTCCACGTTGGTGTGGATGAGAAGCCTCTTTTCATGTTTGATGGTACATTCGTGGATGACTTCATCTATCAATTGTATTTGTAAATCAATGTGTATTTCCCTGTTAGTCACAAAACGGTATGAGTTCGGTGACCATTCGAAGAATTTTATTTTATTTTATTTTGGCTACGTTGGATAATGTCTCTATTGGATTTATGAGTAAAACCCCATAGCTGGGGTTGCACCATACATCCATATTGGTTTGAAGATGGTCTGGTAAATTAGTATTATTTGCAATACAGGTTCATTTTAGTGTGATGCCCAATTAACCAGTGCATTTGACGTTGTTGTAATCGTATCTGTTCAGCATTTTGTCTCACGTGATGTTTCCAGTTTAGCCTTTTAGACCATTTTTGGGTCGGCGCGTAAATGTCACATGGGTTGATTTAAGTCGGTTTTGAAAAATCAGAACATGTTTCTTCATGGATGACTCTGAATTTGCGATCAGAGAGGTATGATTCGAGCAGCTGAAAATAATTTTGTGGTAGCATTTTGCTCATCTTGAATGTCAATCCCTCGTGCTAAACCCTATCAAAGGCCTGGGATACGTCCAGAAATACAGCATGGCAATATTTAACTTTTTCTAACGCTTGCTCTATCACCCTAGTGATTTGATGGACTTAACCTATTGTAGAGTGGTTACTCCTGAAAATTGAAAATCAGGAACGTTTACCATTGGCTTGAGTTGTTTCAGAACAAACAGCTTTGATAAGGTCGGAAGCAGTGAGATTGGTCTGTACGATGTTACTTCTTCGCATAATTATTTGGGCCGTTTTGAAGCATTTGGTTACATAATTCAATCTCATACAGTCATTAAATAAGTATGTGATCATGATGATTGCTTTATGTGGTAGTTGTTTAAATAGACTCGGTGATATGTCATCAATTACTGGTGCCTTTTTTTGGTTAAGATTTTTGTTGATTTTTTCGGCAATTTCTATTGGCGTGACCATTTTGAAAATCATTACTTGGTTTAAATAGTTCTGCTTTTTCTTTGTCTTGTCGAACCCAACTATACCTTGAGCATTTCTTATGGGTGGTATCCTATACAGGTCGTCTGAATTTTCTGGTGAATTTTCAAGGTTTTAATTACCCTATTGATTTTGTTACTTATCCGATTGAAGGCTGTTTTCTTTTTCAGAATTGGCATTCTTACAACATTCTATTATTATAACTGTATATAGAGTTTAAAAGTCATGAGAAACATGAGTAAAAGCGTGGTGTGTATATAGATGAATGATAATTGAAAATTTACAAAATGTTAAATTGATATATTACTTAAATCACTTAAATAAAATCATTAAAGTCAGGCTCGTTTGAAGATTAAATTTCACTGTGCATGACAAAATATATGTGATCTCAATACGCACGTGATTTGGCGGAGGAGTTGAATTAATTCAAAATCCATTATGTATTATGTTAAATGAATCACTTTTGACCATCAGTAATTCATTGTAATTGTGCTTAACATACATATATACCATTAAACAAGACATAAATATCAACAACAAAAAAATATTATGTTTCATGTTATAAAAGTTCTAAATGTTTAAGCATATCACACATCATGTGATGAGTATGTACCTACATATTAAAAATGTAGCGTACATATCGTTATGCTTTATTTCCAACTTAATTGTTGAATAAATGTGATCCCTAATAACCAAATCGAAAAGATATGTCTTATATATAATGCGTCTATTATACCATACATACTAAAGCCATATACATACGCATGGTATAAATAAGAAGAAATTAAAAGTTTATTTTCGGTCGAAATATATTGTGTATACAGTGGCCCAATAAATGTGTCTTATATACATATATATATATATATATCGAACAAGTTGTTTACACCCATTTCAAGTGAAATTTTTGAGGTTTTGTCTTTTCAATTTAAATATTTGAAATATGTATATGTATATAGTGATGAAAGGATTCATATATCCTTTGTATATGCCTATAGGATCAAAATCAAAATAATTTTAAAAGTCTATATACATATATGAAATATTTATACGCAAAGGGTAAAAAGTTTAAGTACCCTAAAATCAAAAGATTTGTACACATTACATTCTTGTTGCCCAAATAATATGATTCGTATATATACTTACGTATATGTAAGTATATACATACATATATGTCTTGTTACTATATTGCTATTATAACTACTATATATACATACTATAGCTATATACCACCGTTCTTATTACGTTTTTTGGAAAAGCAGAACAATAAAAGGTATTATTATTATGTTACATTTTATCCATTTTTCCTTGTTACGAAAACACAGTTTTTTTTGTATTTTTTTTGGTTTTTTTCCTACTGACGTCATTCCACTTAAAAAATAAAAATAAAAAAAAAAGGAAATAAACAACCAAAGAATTTTTTTTTACTTTTTTATTATGACTATTATTACATTTTTCCGTTTTCAAGGATACATTTTTTGTATTTTTGTTGGATTGTCTTCGATTTTCTTTTTCTTTAGTATATATATATATATGCGGCATTGTTGCTGTTGTTCTCTTTTCAAATCATCTTTAATTAAAAGTTTAATTCGAGTCAAACCACATATACACACATACATATTTCAAAACACAGGCGCACATATATAAAGTTATATGATTCCTAAGAAAGTTTTATAATTTTCATTGTTTTTCTCGCCACTCCGCAGACATTTTTGTTCTTATAATCAACAGCTAAGTGGTATATACATAAGTTTTAGAAAAAGTTTAGTATAACTTTGGAAAAAAAGTGTGCGCCTGCCATCCTATTTGGCAATTTGTTGTTTTGTTCAACGTTTACGAAAATTTACCATCATACTATATGATAGGCTGTATAATCCATATATACGTATATACGATAAATATTTATTATTCATGTACATATGTGCAGTAATATAAAAAAATGAAGAAACCAATATTTTTCAATATCAATATCTCAATTTATCGTTTATACCGCGCATCTGCGATTTAAAAAAAAAAAAAAATTTAATTTTCATATATTTACTACACAGCATCTACCATTTACCTACAACATCTGTCACCTTTCTGCGAACTATATTTTTCACCAACAAAAATCGCGTTAATTGCGTGTATCCATCCATATCCATACTTCTGTTTTCTATTATATTTCATCATCTCGTATATCGAATATAATAAAAATGTATAAATCAACTTGTTGTTGTTGTCAAGGTTTAATGAATTGTTGTTGTTGTCAATATTGAATTTTTAATTGCAGTTCATTATAAAAGAGAATTAATACGCGACAATAAGCATTTAATTGGTATATGAATATAATTAATGTTTTAAGCCCAAACACATATTTAAGTTTAAGCCATTGAAATATGGCTTTACCGCAATCAGGGATAGGCGTAGATTTCAGTTATACGACCTGTATAACTATAATCTACGCAGTTGACACGTAAAATATTACGTATATGAATGATTCAAATATTATTATTATCATTAAAATTGGTTGAAACTCACGAGGATTTCGCACTCAATGCCACAAAGGCCCATGGTGCAAACCCAAGATTCTATCTTAAACTGACCAAGTTTATAGACCAAGGAAGAAAGGACACCTGACTACATTTAAAGATCTAAAATTGAATACCTGAAGCCGAATAGAACTGAAACCTGTAAAACTGCTCAGAAAGTGAAGGCCGTCATCATCTTCCTCAAGGCAGTCTTCGCAAATAACGTCGTGAGCTAACCACATACGATGTAGTTGACCATTAAAACGGCCATAGGTTCTTAATTAACTGGTTCTTTTTTAAAGATAAAGCCTATACTTGACCTCACATTGAGCACCTTAAGGAAGGTGTAGTCAATAATGGACTCATTTAATTTGTTGAGAAAATCCTGCAAACTCCACAAATCTCTCGAAAAATTTGAGAAATGAATTCGGGCAGTAGTCGTCTGTCATTAACCATATCGATTTCTGGCAAACATTATGAATAATTTTTAAAAATTTGTCTATGTCCCACGATAGAATTGAAAACATTCCATGACCCAACGCACCTCATGCGATATGCTGCTGGATAGGATGTGCCTAAAATAAACGTGTGAGGCAAGGAAAGAGCCGATTCCATAGCGAGAACTGAAGTTGAGGACATAGCCCCAGTTATGGCTCTCCAAGCAAGATTCTGTAGACTATTAAGGTTGGCTACAGAAGCCTTCAGGTCAACCACTGGCCATTACACAATAGAAGCGTACGACAGTAGCGGTAGGACCTGCGATTTATAAATGAAAGAAAGCATCCTATAGGGCTTAAACCCGATGATTTCCAAAAAACCTCTTCGACATTGCCAAAATATGCCAGTTGTATTTTGAAGCTTGTAGTCCAGGTGAATCTTTCAGCAAAGTTTACAATCCAAGACAACACCAAGGTGCTTGACGTGGTCACATTTAGTGATCATTCTCCCAAAAAGATGGGGAAAAAATAGTTCAAGAGTATTCATCTTCTTTGTAAAGACAATTAAATCAGTTTTGGAAAGATTGATGTGAAGACCCTTCTCAACACACCATGCCTCGACAATAGTTAAGGCATGCTAAGTTATGTCGAATAAAACACCATATGTTTGCGTTACTCGTCAATGACCAAAAACCAAAGTAGAGGAGAGAGCACACCTCCCTAAATCAGCCTTTGATAACCTTAACAGAAATTACCACCTCATCTAGCTCCACCTCCACAAGAGGAGACTTGAACATGGATTCAATCCATAAGTTAATGGTGCGATCAATACCAAAAGCTCTCGCAATATACAGGAAAGTACCCACAAGAAACTCCTTATTATTAAGAGATTTTTCAATCCATCATGTTCATGTAGGGCGGTTTCACAGGACTTTTCGACTCTGTAAATATGCTGCATGTTACATGACTGGGGAGGTCATTAGAAAATGGTCTCTAATGAATACATTGACAATTCTTCCAGAGTTTTAAGGAAAATTGAGGATAGACTAATTGGCCGAAATGAATTAGGGTCCATTTAATCGGAATTACCAGCTTTCGGGATAAAAACAACTCTACTGCCGCTCCAAGAAATTGGAACAGTGCCAAAAGCAATGAACTAACGTTAATAACCTAATCTTTAATAAAATCGGAAGCATCTTAAACAACTAATTTTGCAAGATAATTCGGTAGATCTAGAATAAACCTTGATGTTAGCTTAAAAGTTCAGCAGTATTGCTAACATCAAGGTTTATTCTAGATCTGCCGAATTATCTTGCAAAACTAGTTGTTTAAGATGCTTTCGATTTTATTATCTGTAAAATATTAAAATATATTTCGGAAATCAATGACCATCCCCTAAGCAACGACGTTAGGTAGGTTAGGTTAGGTTAGGTAAGGGTGGCTGTCCTAAAGGACTAGCATAGACACAAAATTTGTCCGTAGCTGTACCACATTCGAGTTTCTTCCTCTTCACTCGCTAAACCATCCAGAGCTTACCAAGAAGCGTTTAATGTCCCGGATCCCGATCTTCCTAAGATCCGTGAGGTCGTTCAAAGGGGAAGTTCCCATAAATTTTGTTCTGCTGTACGCTAGACTAGGACAGGTGCAGAGCAGATGGAGCACATTTTCCTCCTCCTCCTCCTCCTCATCACCACAGCTGCGGCAGAAATCGTGGGCTGGGACACCCAGTCTGCACGCATGTATCCCAATGATACAATGTCCCGTTATAGCTCCCACGACCATACCAATATGGTGCCGTCGAAGCGATATCAGTTGGGCTGATCTGGACCGGTCAAGTACAGGCTAGATCTGCCTGGTTATTGCACACGAACTGGCGTTAGACCATCTGTCGTTCGTTTCTTTTGTGGCTGCTTCCTGTAGCAGCAGTTTACATGAAGCAAGCGGTATCTTTATATCCCGACTGCCTTTGGTTATTAGGCGTGCTGTACCCTTGCGGGCCAACTCATCTGCCTTTACATTCGCTGCGATATTGAAATGCCCTGGCACCCACGTCAAGCGGATGTTGAACTGATCAGCCATCTCATTTAAAGATGTCAGACAGTTTTGGGCTACCTTTGACGTCAGGGAGTATGATTGTAGCGTTTTAATAGCAGCCAGGCTGTCCGTAAAAATGAGAATATCCCTCGTAGATATTACATTATACTTCAACCAGTCCATGACTTCCATTATCGCGATCAGTTCAGCTTGAAAAACGCTGCAAAAGTTGGAAAGACGAAAAGAGATTTTAATCCCTAGTGCCTCACAGAATACCCCGCAACCAACCCCTCTATTACTTTTTGAGCCATCCGTGAAGAAGCTTAGCGCCTCATTGTCCATAACCATTTCGTTCACCCAGTCCTCTCTGGTGGGAAACCCAGTTTGGAATCTCATCTCCACAGATGGCAAAGGAATAGCGTTGTCGGTAGCTTCCGGAATACCCCTGTTGCATAGGATAGATGAGTGCCCTGCATTGTTACAGGTCCACATAGATATGGATTTGAGCCGAATGGCTCAAGGGAGTAAGATGAAGGAGAATCTCCAGAGCTTGAGTAGGTGTGCTCCTGGGAGCCCCACTTATACATAAGTAGGCCGTTCTTTGGACTTGCATCAATAGTTTACGGTTCGCCATAATTTTTAAAGCTGGCCACCAGACGACATCCCCATACAGAAGTATAGGCTGGACCAATGAGACGTAGAGCCAGTGTTCTATGCGGGGCTCCATACCCCATCTCTTTCCAATGGCATTTTTGCAGGATTAAAGCGCTATAGTAGCTTTCTTTACTCTCTCTACAATATTTGGTTTCCAGCTTAGGTTGCTGTCCAAAAGTAGTCCGAAGTATTTTGCTCTATCCGTAAAGATCAAGCGAGTACCATTTAAAGTTGGCGGGTCACACTAAGGAAGTTTGCGATTCCTGGTAAAGAGGACCAGCTCTGTTTTCTGTGGGTTTGCGTTCAGTCCGCAGCCGCGTGCCCACTGAGAGAAGTAGCCAAGCGCGCACTGCATGCGCTCACTCAGCGTACTAGGCTATTTACCGAAGACCGCAATACCAACGTCATCCGCGTATCTGCCGGCAGACGTCCCACCCAGATATGCTGTCACGATCCTGCCTCTAAGCATATGATCTATCCAGCCTCTGAGTGACCCGTCTACCCCCAGACACGCAAGGGCCCGAGTGATTGCCCCCGGTCTGACGTTGCTAAAAGCCCCCTCTATATCCAAGAAGGTTACCATTGAATATTCCTTATATTCAAGTGATTTCTCAATCGGACATATATGGGAGTGGAGAGCTGTTTCCACCGATCGTCTCTTATACAGTATGCGTGTTGAGATCCCGACAACTCACCCGGCTTGATTGATAACTTCCAGCCAGGGTAGATAACTTTGAAGTAGGGTTAGGGTAGGGTTAAGTCAATAGTTCGCTGGATATCTGCAGGGATAATGCCATCAGGTCCTGCTGACTTGTATGGCTTAAAGCTGTTTATTGCCCATAGGATATTCCGCCTCTTTACTATATGACTTACGGAGTTTGTACCCCTATTTATCATGGGTTTCTCCGGAGCTAGTACCGAGCACTCCGGGAAGTGCGTTTCTAGTAATAGCTCCAGGGATTCCTCACTTCCATGTAGTCCATGAACCATCCGGTCTTTGTAGATAACCCGGGATGGAAGGACTAGAACTTAGCACTTTGCGTAGCCTGGCCGCCTCCGAGGACTCCTGTATATTGCCACAGTAGAACTTCCAGGCCCTCGTTTTGGCTGCTCTGAGCTCGTACTTATAGGTTATAGGTAACGACGTTAGGTATCGTGTCAAGGGCTAGATGCACATGAGGCTATACATTTGCTCAATAATGGTGGTCCAGAATAACGAGCACATGAAAAGAGATACCGAGGAAAAATAGGAAAGGGCAAACATTGGTTGAAATCAAAGGTGGAGGTAGAAATTCCCGCTTTTCAAAACTTAATTTATTAATTGGAATTTTATTAGATATTAAATTATAATTTTGAGCGGATTTTTTTAAGTGAAACCGGATCCAAGTAGATTTATACTATAGAGTTGAGGTAAATTTCAAACGCATTTTGAAGACTTTTTAACGGATAGATTTCAACAAAATTTGAGGCAATTTAAATATTAATTAAAATTCAAACATTGATTAGAATTGAGTAGAATTTGATTTATATATTTTGAGGGGGGACTTTTTAAGTTAAATTCAGGGTTCAATTTTACTATGAAGTTGAGATTTATAGATCATTTGAGTGCAATTTAAATTATAAATATTTACTCATATTTGGATTTGCATAGATTTCGAAGTGTATATTTTTTGAGTGGATTTGATTAAGTGAAAGAATTCCAGAACAGAATCCTAGAATTAGTTTGAGCCAAAATCTTTAATGGTTTATAGATTGAGTGAAAGTGTATGAGTGAAAATTATATAATTTTTTAACAAAATTTGAGTACATTTTAAATTTAAAATTGAGTTCAAAATGAAACATTGAGTTGAAAAAAAATTTTTATGTTATTTGAGTTCGCGTATAGATTTTGGATTATAATTTAAGGTATAAGAGTGTACACTGAAAAAAAAAGGTACGCTAAAATAATAAAAAAAATTATCTATTCAATGAAAAATAGTTATGAGTTTGCGCCAATAAACAGATTTATCAATAACATAACCATAAAGTTATCATTTGGTAAATAAAGTTATCAATTGATAAACTATTTATTAATTTAATGAAAATATTCATAAAAATATTTTTAAAAATTGTTTTTGAATTTGAATGTATAAGTTTATTATTCCCATGAATAACATTTATAAAAACAAAGAACTTATTAATACACTGTAAATAAAAGTACAATTTATTTCCATTAATTCAATTAATGAGATTATCATTTCTATAAACCAATTAATCGAGTTAATGAAATTTTTAATTAAATCTATGAATACCATTTATAGATTGAAAGAACTTATTAACATACTTCAAGTAAAACTACGAATTATTTCCATTAATTCAATGAATGAGATTATTATTTCGATAATAAAATTAATCGAGTTAATGAAATTTTTTTAATTAAACCTATTAATTTGATAATAAACTCCAAAAATAATTATAAATGATGTTCATAAACTCAACGAATATCTTAATAAAATTTATGAATACCCTTCATAAATTGAAAGAACTTATTAATACACTTCAAATGAAACTACGAATTAGGTCCATAAATCCAATGAATAAGATTATCATTTCAATAAACGAATTATCATGTTAATGAATGATATTAATAAAAGGTAAGAATTTTTTAATTCTCTCCATGAATGACTTAATAAAATTTATAAATAATATTCCGAAAACTAACAAACGTAGTTTATAAATCCTTATATATATATATATGTATATATATATATATATATATATATATATATATATATATATATATATATATATATATATATAAATATATATATATATATATATATATATATATATATATATATATATATATATATATTATATGTATATATATTTATATCCTCAAATAGCCAATTTTCCGGGAAAGGTATCACTTAATTAAAACTAATAATTTCACTCATTTTTTTATTTTAAAATTTTATTTATTACTTCATCACTTAATTAAAACTAATAATTTCACCAAATTTTCATTTTTTTAGTTTAACATTTTAGTTATTACTTCAACAATTGCTCTTAACATATCATCTTAAATTGATCTTATTTTAAAAACAACTATAAAAGCTAAAGTAGCCCATACCAAATGTAATTTATCAGCCAAATTTAATTAGAAAATTTATTGTAATTTTATTTCTTTATTATAAATTATTTATTAAAGAAAATTAAAAAATAGTTTATTTATTTAAGCTATAGAAAAATTATATTTAACATAATTTATGCTTATTATATATGTAACATTCAAAAATAAAAAACTTAAATTAAATTATACATAAAATATAAAATATTAAAAGATATTCTGAATAATTCGTATATTGTGTAATAAAATGTATTTACATAATTATTTTTAAAATAAAAATTATAATTTGGTTAATTAACCAATAATTTCACCAAATTTACATTATTTAGTTTAAAATTTTAGTTATTACTTCAACAATTGAAAATTTTAAATTGATCTTATTTTAAAAAAAACTATAAAAGTTAAAGTAGCCTATACCAAATGTAATTTATCAGCCAAATTTAATTAAAAAATTTATTGTAATTTTATTTCTGTATTATAAATTATTTATTAAAGAAAATTAAAAAATAGTTTATTTATTTAAGCTATAGAAAAATTATATTTAACTTAATGTATGCTTATTGCATATGTAACATTCAAAACTAAAAAACTTAATTTAAATTATTTTTCATGATTTTAGAATTATGTTGACTGTTTTTGAAACATTATTGTTTCCTAGAAAAAAACGTAAAGAAATTATTTTTAAAAAATGAAAACTAATTTTGGTTCCTGTTTAATTTTAAAACTTTTATCTGGTGATAATTTAATTAAATTCTACAAATTAATATGAACTATACAAAATTTAAAAAATATTTAGAATTAATTTTTCATACGTTTTTAGTTTGTAGTTTAGTTTTTTAAAGCTTAACATACCTAATTGTCCCTGTGTAATTCTGATATCAAAATAACTACCTTTGTATTATTCTCTTTGTCTTTGGCTGGCATCTGGTAAAACATTTCTTGAATAAATGTGTAAAAGTTTATCGCCGGGATTGGATAATGCAAATTAAATAAATGAAAAATTTTGTAGCAAATGTCAACTGCTCTCAAAATATTAGTGAATGAATATTTTATTTTATCAAAATATACGTAAATCTCTTGCAAATCAAAAATATTATCACCAACCGCAATTATGAAAGGCTGAATAGCATTTCCTGATATAAAACTTAAATGATCATTCAATTCTTGAAATGATTTACCAACAAAAAGGAAGGCATCTTGCGAGTCTTTTATTGTATGTTTAATAAACTTTTTTTTTCCGGAATTATCCTTTTTTACTGATTTCTGGGATGGTGTTAAATAACCATGTAGAGCCCATAATAGAACTGCACATTTACCGCCTATAGTAAAAATAAATGAAAACAAAATAAAAATAAGGAAGTCTCATTTCTACATAATATGCACTTACTATCTGTGACGTTTGGAAGAAGTTTCAATTCCCGTAGCTTTGATTGAATGGTTTTGTCCTTTATATTATCTTCATTACATAAAAACTTTGACAATTTTGTCGAATATGTTTCCCATTCGTCCAAAATGCTTTTGGAATTATATAAACTGCAAAAATCCATGTCGATCTATAAAAAGGAACATTTAAATATTGGTTATTATGATTGATTTATTTTAATTGATATGAATTACCAATCTAAATCCCGAAGGTGTTGAGTAATATGGCCATTTTTCAAGAATTTCGTACGTTTCGTTCATTTCAGATATCTGTTTTAACCGGTATTTGCTACATGCCTTCCAAACTCTATCGAAATCTTCAGTTGATAGGTTATCAAATTTCAATGATCTCTCACATATTTCAGCATCGGCTTCAGGAACTATAATAATCAAATTTAACATAAATAGTATTGTAGATGTTAAGTGAAGAATATAAAGTATAATATTGTACAATGTAATATACCTAATTGTGATGGGCCTGATTTAACTTCAGATGACATGATTGCTTCTAGACATATTGGTTTGAGGTGTGACTTCAAATTGGAACATCTGTTATATAATTTTCCTCGCTTTCCCGTTCTGTAAAATTCCTTTGAAAATTTATTTTAAAGTTAGAAAAGCTACATAGGAATATGATATAAATTTAAAATATATTACAATCATTTCAGATGTAAATTGTCCACAAATTTCCTTTTCCAATTTGTAACTAGTTGTTAGAGACATATTTAAGTTATTGTCATTAAAATGTTGACAAATTAAATTTATTAAAATGTTGCGCTGCGCTTCTTGAAATTTACCATATTTTTCGTAATACCTTTGAAGCATATCTCCCTTAACCGATTCATTCATAATTTGCATAACCGTTATTCGATTAAGTGTTCCTGCTTTTTCATATGGTGAGTATCTGCCAGAGATTGGTGAATCAATTCTTGACGATGATGGCGAAGGTAAATCAATTACATCATATAATTGATTATTAGAAAATATATATTTCTTATCAATTCGCCATTGTTCCAAATTATGTTTAAATAATACTTGAGTTCCTATTGGAAAACTACTCATTAATCTGTCAATGTCTTCAGGTTTGATTACTTTTAAAACTTCAATATATATTTTTTCATCTGAAATGCCACAAATAAATAAATAATATATATATATATATATATATATATATATATATATATATATATATATATATATATATATATATATGTATATATATATATATATATGTATATATATATATATATATATATATATATATATATATATATATATATATATATATATATATATATATATATATATATATATATATATATATATATACGAGTAGATAAAGATATTCTGTACCTTTGAATCGGTTAACCAAAACTTCAAGATCCCAAATCTTCAACAAATCTTTAATGTCTTCAAAATTGTGATCAAGAGGTATTTCATCAACATATTCAACTTGAATTGTCCCTTCATTTATTAGGCAATCGGTTGAATTTAACCAATCAGAGTCCATTGTAAAAATTTGTTAGCTAATAATAATTTAAACATAATATTTAGAATTATAAAATGAAGTTTAAATATTTATGTATTTATATATATATGTACATTAGAGACTCTTTACTTTTTACTAATCAAATGCCCATTGTGTTATACATACTATATTATATAATTAAAACGTAATATTCTTTAACTTTTATCATTTCTTTCCCTTTTGCAGTTCGTATTAAAGTTGATGGAGGACCAATAATGTCATTAATTAACAAACATGAAAATTCTCCAACTTCATTTTTATTTATTTCAAATGTCAAGATTTCTGGGTTAAATTTAATATTATTTAATTTCTGGCAAAAAAGGTAAATCTGGTTTTCATTACGCAACACTATATTTATTATTTCATGCAGTTCTATATCTTGATTAAAAGTACCCACATAATAATGCTTTTTGTATTCTATTCCATTGTATTTTAATTTGTCTAAAAGTTTTAATTCGCTTATATCTGTATTTAACTTCTGGCAAATTAGGTCGCAATAAATTGTGGAATTTTGGTTGTGCGTATGATACTCCAACTCATTAAATATTGTTTTCTTATTACTGGTTTTAGTGCACATTACTTGATTTGCAAATTTTAGTTGATACTTTCTTGCTAGTGTTAGACATATGTTCCTACGTGATGTAATTGCATGAGCGTACACTTTGAATTCTTTATGTTTTGCTTCGAATTTGAAACACCAAAGTCTCCTTAATGGACCTGACTGTCGTATAATTGATGGGTAATGTATTAAATTATGAAATTTAGGTTTTAAATTTTGTTTGAAGATACTGGTAAAATTTCGATTATGAGACGATATTTTGTTAGATAAATGACTAACGTAACTTTCTGATACTTCAAAGCATAAAAGCAATTCGATAATTTCCACTAAATTTATCAAAAATTTCCAAACTTCATCGTCATAAGGAACAAGATCACTTATCATAATTGGAAAATGAATTACGAAGCACATCATCTCGCGTGCTGACATTTTTAGATGATTGCTCAGAAGATGTGATTTTTTTATTTCTCCAGAAATATTTCCGATTTCAATTGGTCCATACTCAAAATTCTGCTTTCTCAAATTAAGAGTTTGTAAATCAAAATAACTCATTTTATCTATGAAATGCAAAATTATTTGACTTAAATCATAATTACAAATCCCTTCAAACACGTCATGCATTACATCAACTGCAAAATTATTAACTACGTGAAAAGAAGGAATATTATTAAAAATACAATATTGTTCAATTCCAGTTTGTTGTGAATCTTGTTTTAAATCATTGCTGTAGTTATTAATGTTGCGCATTTCCACTTGAGCTTCTTCGTAAAATCTTTTACAACTTTGTTTGTTTGATTTACAAAAGCGACAATATGAATTACTGGAAAACGATTTCTTAAAATCTAAAATTGAGTTTAATCCCAAGTTATCACCTAAGATAAGCCCTAAAATAAAATGAACGCGTGTATTTTTATTATTTTCGTCTTTGATATCTATTCCAGTTTTTTCAAGAAAAATAAGCTCATTTACAAGCGCTTCGAAACATTTATTGTTTCGATACTGTTTTATATCTTTTGATTTAACGATACCCGCTAAAAATATGTGTTTCAGCTTTGATTCATTCCATGGAAGTGCTGGAAATGAATAATAAATATTGCATATCGAGTGACACGTAGCGTGTGCTCCTAGGGGATTATTCACTTCAATATCATCCAAATACAAAAAATAGGGAATTAATATATTTCCCGGGTATAATTTTTTTTTATTTTTCCACAAGTTACCCTGAATAAAATTTGTGAAACGAGTACTATTTTCTATATTATTCATATGTTTTCTGGTATCATTTAATAAAGAATTGCTTTCAAAAAATTCTTTGAATTGAAATTTAAGCGGCATAAGAATGCCCGTAGTTTTTTCTTCATCGTAACATAAATATCCACTTTTAAATACATTATTAATTTGTGAATTTATGGTAAACTGTATAGCATCTTGAATAAGTTCTTGTTCTCTTAACCATTTATGCAATTTATGATCTGTAGAGCAATTTTCAAAGATCCCTTCATATTTTTTTAAAATAATTATAAACTCATTATACACAGAAACTGACTGGCGTAACCTACATTCGGCGAATGATCTAAGTGTTTCGATCAAAGGTAAAAGAATACATTTTTCCGTATTTTTTATTAATTCATATACGTCTTTTCGTGAAAAATTATTGTTATTATGTAAATTTAATGCAAACTTTGTTGCCGAATTTGCCATATTTTGCAAACATTTTTCAAAATTAAAGCAATCAGGCATGCAATCTTTTGAAGGTTCTGAACACTCGAACTGCTGATTAAACGTAGGTGAGCATTTTTGATTAATTGGATTCTTAATATTTTCAGTAACAGGGTCCATTAGATTATTATTTTTTACAATTTCAGGATACTTTGATTTATTCTGATTTAACCCGGCACTTTTGACCGTATTGGTTTGATTGTTCTCCATGTTGTTATTAAAATGTTTAATCTTTGCGTGTTTTTTAAAACTTTTTAGGTTGAAATTTCCCCCGCAAGACAATTCTCTACACTTATATGTACTATCACTATTTAATAAATGTTCTATTTGAAAATGAGACATCATAGTATTAAAATCGTTATAAAACTTGTCATTGCACAAAAAACAAAACATTTTGCTAAAATAAATTTTTATAAAGTGTCAGAATGACGATTTCAGTTGATCTCCAGGTAACAAATGTTAATTTAAAAGAGATTTATTTTAAAAATATGATTAGGTTATGTTTAAACGCTTTTTAAGCTGATTTTGTGATTCTACAAAAAACCGAAGATTTCAAACAAAAATTGTCGGTGCTCATTTAGAACGCGTAGCTCGGATCGAATAAGTTCAACAATCATATGATTACATTTGAGATTATATAATAATAATGCCAAAGTTGGAGAAATAACATGAACTTTTTTTTAAAAATTCCCGAATAAAAAG